>JACXGM010032954.1:0-12450 GCA_016801145.1 Umbra pygmaea | reverse complement strand
TAGGACGTTCTCGGCTCCTACCATACCAGTGACGTCATAGCAATTGTCAGCGTTCTATACTAACAAACGCAGTTTTGGGTGTTGCTTAAAAAAGCTATGTATTGATTTTTTAATTAAATTTTTTTGTTTAATTATTTTTAATTGTCATAAATAACACATTATCAACGTTGATTCTTTCAGTTCAGTTCATCTTTAATGTATTGTTATGTTAGTAGCCTAATTCAGCAAGTTTAGTACAGTTGTGTGCTATTGTACATGTTTTATCCTCTAGGCCTACATTGGAGATAAGGAGAGCATCACCAATGTAGAGTTGGCTGTCAATTGATTCATAAATGACAACTTGTGTAGTAATCTATTAATACAGCTAAATCAGCTGTTGGCAACAGTGACCATATTAATGACAATTAAACTGTCAACAAGCTGCTACTCTGTTATCTATTCGTTATTGCTTGACTAAACTAAAGTTCAAACAGGAGCGCAAAGGTGAAAATGTGAGGAGGGAGGGGGCTTGCTACTCTTGGAATCAGACCGTCTTACTCTGTAGAGAGCCCGTGTAGAGTTTGAGCATCAAATGAAGAAGGGGGAGGAGCTCCTCTTGTTACTCTGTAGGCATTTTAGCTAATTTTAGCTTCAACTGGGAGCCAGTGGAGTGTGGGGTGGTGTGGGAGAACTTGGGAAGGTTGAACACCAGACGGGCCGCTGCATTCTGAATAAGTTGAAGCAGTTTCGTGGCACACGCTAGGAGTCCTACCAGGAGTGAGTTGCAATAATCCGGACGTGAGATGACGAGTGCCTGGTTGATTACCTGGGCTGCTTCCTGGGTGAAAAGGTCATCATGCTCAGCGAATGTTATAGAGCATGAACCTGCAGGAATGAGTCACAGCCTTGATGTTTTCAGAGAAAGGGAGGGTATCATCCAGGATCACGCTAAGGTTCTCTGCACTCTGGGATGGCGACACTGAAGTTCTCAACTGTGATGGACATGTCCTAGATCGGACAGGCCTTCCCATAGAAGAGTAGCTCAGTCTTGTCAGGGTTGAGCTTGAGGTGGTGTGCTCACATCCATCCAGAGATATCAGTTAGGCATTCAGGCCATCCTTAAAAATATTTTGGTTTCCAGTAATAGCAAAAAATAAAAAAGGGGTCGGTAGGTAGGTCTATGTTTTTTTTATTAAGGTTCAATGTAAAAATGTAAAATTTTTGGTCATGGTGATTACTAAGGTATGAATTTAAACAAATTTGCATATTGTGACGTCACTGACTGGGTCTGTAACTCGTGCCTTCAGGCGCACCATTGCAAACCTCATTCTGATGCAGGTTAGACCACAAACAATTTGAAATCTTTTTCAATAAACATGTTTATTGGATTAATTCCAGCTGCATTAATTTGAAAGAAATGAGTCAGAATCAAGAAAAAAAGAAGCCACTAGATTTTAATGAAAGGGAAACTAAATAAAATGACTTTAGAATTCACAAAATAACAGTTAATTGCATTAACATGCTATGTAATACCCATGAGAAAACAACATGTTAATGTGTTACATTTGGGATGTTTACATCAATAAAATTAATACCATTGCTCTGGCCAAACTATGTCAAGTTAATTATTATTACATCTCAGAAGTTCTCCCAAATTACATTCTCAGGAAACTATCTTGAAAACCAGAATTTTGTTTAATACCAACATATTTAGGGTGTTTTTACATTTCAGCTGCACGTTTTGCTAATAGGCTATATTCGTCCTATTACGTTGCCCCTGCACATTTCGTTTAGCGGATTCATGCGAGAACATTCCACACATTCCACACGTCATCTTTAGAAAAGGTGCTCTTTTCAGTGCTTTTTATGTTGAGTTTCCTCCACCAACATTTTAGTTGTTTCCTTCAGGTCAATCGACACGGTTACTGTTAGACTAGAGGGGAGAAGGGATAGTAAAAGATCTGGGCTGTTTTTCCAGAACTTTGTGCCAATGTAAAGTGGTGTTGATGTTTTAATGCATTTTTTGATGTACAGGCCATAGTGTGACATGCGTAAACCAATGGTGTAAACATAATCATATATGACAACGCAGGTCTTTATTTTAAAGAAAGAACGTAGCCTACGTTTGTATGTAGGCCTAGGCAATTTATATTCATTATACTTACTAAAATATAATTAATATTACTTTATTGCATTTGTATTAGGCTAGTTGTTTGAAGAGTAAAAAAAAATAGGTCGGTCTTAACACAAGTTTACAACCGGAAAATTGGTCAGACTAAAAGGGAAAAAATAAAAAAAATTGTGTCGGTCCTAAATTGACAGGGTCGATCGGGTTACGGCAAACAAGAATATTTGACATCCAGGTGACATCGCGGTGATGTCCCCCGTCTGACATCACCTAGATGTCAGACGGGGGAAAGGAGAGAAATAGTTGAATGTCATCAGCGTAGCAATGATAGGAGAGTCCATGTGAGGTTATGACAGAGCCAAGGGATTTAGTGTAGAGAGAGAAGAGGAGAGGCCCTAGAACAGAGCCTTTGGGAACACCAGTGGAGAGTGTTCGCGCAGCCAGTTAGGATGCAATCCAGGAGTGTGCAGAGCCAGAGATGCCGAGATCTGAGAGGGTAGAACGTAGGATGTGATGGTTTACATTGTTGAAGGCTGCAGATAGATCTAGAACAGTGGTTCTTAAGCCTTGTCCCGGGGACCCACAGCCATTCCATGTATTAGATGTTTCCTAGAGCTAGCACACCTGAATCAACTTGTCAACTACTCATCAAGCTCTTGGCTGCTGAAATCAGGTGAGGTAATTTAGGGCTACAACAAAACTGTGAGATGGCTGTGGGTCCCCAGGACAAGGATTAAGAACCACTGATCTAGAAGAATGAGAACAAGAGGAGTGAGTTAGCTTGGGCCTTGCGAAGAGCTTCTGTTACATGGAGTAGAGCAGTCTCAGTCAAGTGGCCCGTATTGAAGCCTGACTGGTTGCTGTCGAGGAGATCATTCTAAGAGAGAGAACGAGAGAGTTGTTTGGATACTGTACGCTCAAGTGTTTTGGACAGAAAAAACAGGAGAGATACCGGTCTTTAGTTTTTTTTATATAAGAGGGGTCTAGTGTTGATGAGACAGGTGAGGAATGGGCAGTGTTCTGCAGAAATGGTCTGCAGGAGGGAGGAGAGAATGGGGTCGAGCGGGCATGTTGTTGGACGGCTGGATCTCACTAGTTGAAGAATGTCATCTGGTGAGAGGGGAGAAATGAGTAAGTGCATGGGCAGGTTTGGTGAATGGTTAATTTAATGAGTTGTGATTTCATTTGTTCCAAAGTCATCATACTCAGTTTTATCCATACTCAAGTTGATGTTGAATGTTGAAGTCAACAGTTGACACTTGCAACTGAACTGCTGATTGGAAAACAAGGAAATTGCATTTTGAATGCCAATAAACCTCACCTGTGTCTTATTGAACTGTCTGAATGCTTCAGTGCGATTGTGATTTTCCATAAATTGTTTTCATAACCCTTATTTTAACAAAACATGTTAATAAATATGATGGGCATTTTAAATTTGATTATTGTAATACATGCAGGCAGGCTAATCTGATATTGTCGTATATTTTAAAGCATTTACTCATCAAATAAATGTAGAGTCCCAAAGAATCTGTATAAGGAGCAAAGACTTTAATGCTAGTAGGGCTGCAGCTATCGATTCTTTTTGTAATTGATTAATCTAGCACTTAATCGATCAATTAATCGATTAATCGGATACATTTTCTTTTGTGTTTTTAAACAACCAAAACAAATAATGCATAATGAAAATGACGTGGCTGTAAAATTATCAAGCATTTGGCTTTTATTAAAAAGAAGGGTATTTATTCGAACTCCAACATTTGGCTACAAAACTAAGCCTATTTATTGCAATTTTACCCATTTAGTGTTTATAAGTGCCAGTGCCAACAATTATATAACAATACAGTTAAGTCAACTTACTGTAAAACATGTATAACATGTAAAACTATGATTACAAACTTAAATAGTAAAGGCCATTTGGCATTAGTTTTGTCTTCTTAAATACAACATTACAAAAAAGGATTGCACCTATTGCAAATTACCCACACGAGTGAGTGAGTGAAAAATCGTACGGATGCTTTAAATTGCATGCGTTGGTGACACCTACACATAGTGTAGCTTTGAAAAGGGGAATGTTTTATTGCAAATATGCATTTTGTTAAATAGAAAAAAAACAGTTTTTACTTAGGCTAGTTGAAGTTTATTAGCATGTTTTGTAGTATTGTATTTTTTGTTAATTGAAGATTTTCTATGCTTAATTTATTTGGTAGCTGATTATGTCTTCCCCAAAAGTACGAGTGGATCTGGAGAAGCATTTGTTGCATTTGGCAGACGTGACATACAAACACGGTCTGGCGAAGACTGCAATTCGATATTTCTTTCTCCATCACGTCCCGGTGTATACAGTGAATGCATGTTGAAATTGTTGCGTGGCTACATAAATGTTCAAGCGTATGTGATGCATTGCCACAATTGGTGTGACGGGCGCGTGAGAGACACGAGGGGGTGTGTGGGTGTGGGTGGGTGGGTGTGTGTGGGTGTGTGTGAAGGGGTTCTTTTTTAGGCTACAATCTCTTGCAATTGAACGTGAATACGTTTACTACTAAAAACGTCAAAGCTAAACATCATATCTAGACAAACCGCATCATGACATCTCTACAAATACAGTATGGGATTAAAATCAATGTATAGGCTTAGGCTACGTTACCTTGTTTCAGCAACGCTTGGTGAAACATGGAGTGGATGTTTGCGGTTCATATGCTGACTCATTGAAGGTGTACTGTTCTGGTATGCCAGGTCTTCTTTGCAGTAGACACATTGCACCTTGTTCTCTTCCTTTTTAAGTTTGTAATGATCCCAAACTTTAGACGTTCTCTGCTGTTTATGGGCATCTTTATTCTCCGAAATCGCGCCAACTAAATTCAAAATGTATCAAGCGCTATGGTGTGCTTCCTGAACATTGAACAACGGTCCTTGTGAAATAATTAGATCCCTGCGCGTAACTTATAGTGCGCATCATAGGAATTTAACAAGGCTTCGAGGCAGAGTTTTTGCCTCAAGGAATTTTAGTAATCAAGTTAATCGAGTAACTTGTTGAATCGTTTCAGCCCTAAATGCTAGAATCAACAGTTAAGCCGGTTGTTTCTGCAGAATGAACTCGCGATCAAGAATTCGCAATCTGTTTTTTTAAAGATATTATCTGTGTTCTAAGTAAATACACGAAGGCAGCGATATCTCTAGAGGGTGTGTTGCTACTGGAGTAGTCACTTGTCTTAGAAGCAAGTGACTGCATGTTCGACACAATAGAGAATATATGTTTTTTACTACTTCAAAAGTTTACAGTATTATTTTTACAGCTTACACTGACTTAGGTGTTTGCCAATCTCTAAATCATTGATTTCACTCCACGTCGGTACTTCCTTGGTAAACGGAAGTGCTCATTTATCTGTTTTTTGGCACCTCAGACTGCATTGGTCATCGTCAGGGATGGAAACTTCTCAGACACAGCGGACAGGAACACTCTGAGATTCATTGTGCACAACAGTTGTTAATCCAAAGCTGTTTGGCTCACAGTCGTTTATAATTTGACTTGCTTAAAGGACAACTCTGGTGCAAAATGATCCTAGGGGTGAATATCACATTGGTACTATGTCAACCATTCTCTGGGATATGTTTTCATGTTAATCGAATGTGCCCAGTTTTAGTGCGAACTGATAATTACCTTAATGTTAATTGAGAGGGCACGGATAAAGTAAATATAAATCGCTATTATAGACCACTAACAAAACTCAAAATAGCACCACACTTCCACCGTAGCATATTAGCCGCTTTCCGACCAAGTAGTTACAGGAACGTAGTTATAGGAACAGTCCACTTCTAAACAGTTCTACTAACTACTCTCCCCCAAAACCGGTTTTGCTCTTTGCATTCGCACTGGTCAAGTGGCCATAGGAACTGGTAGGAGGGATTAGGGCCTGACGCAAGCACCGCAACAAGCTTTTATAGCGTCGTCACTAGACTTTAGTGTAGCGCTACATACAACATTTCACAGTTTATTGTTTGTAACACTGGGTGTATAATTGGAGATATAAGTGTGTAAATCATCTTATGTATGCGGATGATCTGGTTGTTTTCAGCCCAAGTAGTGCTGGGTTCCTAGTTCCTAGTAGTGCTGTTCTTTCAGATTACGAGGCTGAAAATTTAAAAATTTCATAAAAATAATGTTGTGATGATAATGTCCTAATGACGGAGTTCGAACCGCGGCGTTTAAAAACTAGACTGCATTCATAGAAATTGAGTAGCTACTTAACACAGAAACACAAAAGACGACGGCTCCAGCATGATATGTAGCATTATACGCAACAGACAAACGAAGCGACCAGTGTAATTTATAAGTTGGACCAATCAACGTGGACCTAGGAAAAATGGAAAGACCCTGCTCTGGAGTAGGAGCTAAAAAGGTTATAGGAACGGCGGTGCGAGGAACTAAATAATCCCGCAATTTCTTCTATCGGAAAGCAAGAAAAAAGGGTTATAGGAACGTTATGTTCTAGGAACTGCAAAAATCCCTGCGGTCGGAAAGCGGCTAATGAGGCTCCCTACACGCAAACCGAAGCATTGAAAACTTTGTAAGTGTACAGACAGTATTAGAAATATAGTTTAAAATACTTTAATGTTCGTGTATACAGCCAGGGGCTTTCTTCGGGACACAGACTCGATCAGTCAAACCACAAACTCTGTGCTACTTGCGCTGAACTGTAACTTGGAATCTTACATGGCAAGAGGTTTTGCGGTCATTCATATATTTCAATGTGCAAGACTTACAGCTGGCAATGCGACTTAAAATCAAACACAATTTGTTTACAGTTCAGCTCACGTAGCACAGCGTTTGTCTCATATGGTGTACTGAGTACTTACCATGATCTGTGTGGTAGAGCCATGGATGGAACCTCCACTCTCCTCTCTTTCTGCCCTCTCTCCTGTTACATTGTGCTTTTCTGCTTCACTCTGCAATTGCACTTCACTCTGGTCTCCTCCTCTATCCACCACCTGTACTACTCCTGCCTGTCTGCTTTTGTCACCTGTCTAATATTTCATCAGGCAACCAGTAATAACTAGGGTTGGGCATCGTTTTGATTTTAACAATTCTGATTCCAATTCCAATTCTTTCTTTCGATCCAGGTTCTAATCGATTCTTGATTCCGATTCTTTAATAACTGGGATTGAAACGGGTCACGTTGCCTTGTCGGCAGTATGCGCGAACGTTCAGCACACAGTGTCTCCGGCAGTTCAGAACACCCGTTCAATAGGTGCAGAGGAGACCTGGACACGCAAAGTGGTGCAGCTTTTTCACCACATAAGCTGTAATGTTTGTGGCACTCCTCCACATTCTTCGCTGTTATTTTTTCCATTGACTGCAGAGTTTCACGCTGCAGTTGAATGTTAGCAGCAGTAGGTTTGCTAACGTTACTTGTGTTAGCAATTTACGTAACGTTAAATCTATTTACGAGAGAAAAAATCTGTGTAACGTTGTTATTTACCCCAATTTTATCGATTCGGCAAATGTTTAATCGTATTTGTAGTGCATCCTCCAATGCAAGAAATTGGGATTGTTTTTAGGTAAAATGAAGCCACACTTTTGATTGGCGCTATTGTGTGCTTGTTGGCGGATAACACAACAGCCTGGCTGCCCTGGCAGTACGGTGGCTGGCTGGCCACTACGGAAAGCAAAACTTGCGCGTTTTGGAAATCATCGTCAGACTCGAAACCAAATTTTCCAAACGATTTCGATGAAATCAACATTTTTTAAAGGATTCTAAGTTGGAACCGGTTCTCGATGCCCAACCCTAGTAATAACATTGTAAAATGTTGTAGAAGCCACTAGTGTTTCCTCCAGAATTTTTTTTTTAAAGCATTGTTGGCATCTGAGTGAAAAAACTCATTGCAAATTAGATTTAGACTTATCTACTGTCTACTGTGACATCCCTGCACAGAGTTTTTTTTTCTTCACTTCTCAACTAGGGCTTTGAAGTGCAGCGCACTACCCTCCAGTGCACATGTAGGCTATAGTCTAAATGGGTTAGCCTAATCTCTTGTCTTTCCCTTAAACACTTTGTAGGTAATGTGAACTTAGGATACCTGGTTATCTTCATCAGGCGTCTTCTTTTTCTTGGAAAAATATTTTATTAAACTCATCTGAAAAATAAGTAATGAATACGTTATGATTCGGAAACAAAGTTCACTATTTGTTATATACATATATATGCAAATAATAACGATAAACCCACTATTAATTACATTATCTTAATGCAGTGTGTAACTACTTCAGCATGTAAATTATGCACCTAAAATACAAACGTGAGCAAGGGTGTATATCGAATCAACAGCCACATGCAATTTAGCTAGCAGGTGAAAAATACAAACAGCGAAAATCCCCAGTTACCGGTAACTTTCTTTAAATTTGCAAGAACTATAGACTAATACAACAGGCTTAAATGATATGACAACAAAAGTTATATGACTTACACCGACTTGAGATTGGTGTGTGGATCCTTGATAACTATCAAGGATCCACACACCAATCTCAAGTTATCCCCCAGAAAGCTGCAGTCTCTTTTATTCCTTTCTCTCAATTTTCCGCTGAGTGGTAGGGGTGCACGTGCCTACTTACTGTGAGAAGCGCGTGTCTGCTTTATTCTCCGACATGCACTCTCACTGCTGATAGACTGCTTTTGTACAGCCCTATATTCAAAAACTGTGGCGGAAGACATCTTGGGCCGCCATTACCCAAGCAACATAGAGTAAACACTGAATATCATTTTTAGAGCCCTAAAAAGTATTTTTATTTTTTGCGAATTCCCCAGTAAAAATGTACACCGCATTTCAAATTATTATGCAGATCGGAATTAAGTGTCATAAACATTAAATATTTAGTTTAATCAAACTCTTGGATGGTATTGTGTTTCCGGGCTCTTTGGTTCACTGAAATTTCCTTCTAGGCAACTAGCTTGCCATGTTCTCACACATGCTGCTGTGTGGAAGATCCGCAACCTCTTTCTCAAGCTTTGTGACTTTCTCTGTGCGTGTGAGCAAAAAAGAAAGAAAATCTCTATCTTTAAAATCTCAATATATTCCATATTTAAGAGGGATATTTTGTGGTATTCAGTGTATTTCGAGAGGAATATTTTCGTGGTATAAATGGTATGCTCACTAGATCACTGAACATTAATCTACAATGAGACAGAAGTAAAAAAGTTAAACATCTGGTATTTCATTACTGCTGTGTCACAAGAATCTTGCATTAAGTTCACAGTAAAACACCTGCACTCATCCCATTATAGATACAATCAAACTCCTTTGTGAATTTTCCTGTTGTGATGCGGGCCATGCAGCATATGTGTTGATTTCATTGTATGAAATTGACCGTAATGCAAGGAGTAAGTGCAACTGACCTTTTCTCACTTGCCATTAGTGGCAGTGCGCTAATGTGTGTAATGCAATGGCAAAAAACTGTGACTTTTATATTTCATATTGCTTGTAGTTTAGTTTTACCTGAAACTTCTAAACGCTGTGTAGTCATGAACCTAGGCTTGGTAACCGTACTAACGGGCATCATGTCTTTGGAGATAAACTCTGTTACTGTTTAGTAATTTGCTCGTTCCTTTTTACAGTACGTTCATATTTAAATAGTTAACGTTACACTTTCAAACATTTTGGTGAGTGATGCCTGTTGTGTGGTATTTTGTTTACTTTACAAATTGGTCTTTAGCATTTTAGCCATGCAATTATCGTAGGTGGCTTTGTGTTGTTTTGTAAGTGCTGATAGAGATTCGTAGTGTTACCCTGTGACATAGCAATGTCAGCAAGACAGGTTTTGCTAAACCTGAAGATGCACATCATCTATTTTTGAAAACCAAAATAGTCCCACACAAGTGACATTCTGTTCCTATTTAGGACTAAAGTTTCTATCGAGCATGAGGCCATTGTACAACAGGTCAAAGGTACAGCATAGCGTTAGCATGCCAAGTTGTTGCTTTCTGCAGAGTGCAATCTGCTTTGCTCTCGCGGGACACATGAACAAATCGCAGCCTTTGCGATTAGGAAAACGTGTTTTAACATATTGCGATATTATTGCAAATGCGATTAATCTTTTGGCTGGTACGACATGCATGTTGCGATACAATATGCACTCCAGAGCCCGTTCGCCTGGCAACAGTATATAATGCCCGGAACATGAACTCGGATATTTCATTTCAAAATAATAGCACTCCTCATTCATTATAATAATCATTGTTTGTTCATTTCATAGATAGGTAGTGGGTCCATGTTCATGTGTTGCTACAATTAGTCTATTTTGGGTAAGAACCAGAATCTAGGGCATGAGAAAAAAAATTGTTTGGTTCCGGTTTCCGACCGATCCTGTCAATTTATGTGCAACCCAAATTTATTTTATGACCTACCGTTTTTTGTACAGCACTCTTGCAATGCAAGATGCCTGTTGTCCTCCAGCAATGCTAACAAACAAGGCAGCTACAGGGTCGTTCACAAAAACGATCGTTGTCGTTACTTATACAAACATGAGTCTCCGCGGATCCTTAAAGTCTTAAATATCTTAATTTCATTTTCCAGAATTTAAGGTTAAAAATTGCATTAAATGTCTGAAATTGTTTTCCAAGGTCTTTAAAAAATTGCGACAGTCGTGCTATTTTTGTTCCATTGTATTCCATTTCATTCCATTGTCAAAAGTAGCCAAGCGCTTTCTCTGAGCAACATTTTAGTACAGAACAGGAGAAGCAGGTGATGCGGCCGCTCCGTATACCTCATCAACGCCGCTAATTTGTTTGTTTGTTATCTTATCAGCCTCGTCTGTTTGAGTATTGTTTAGGATATTTTTATTATTGGACATATTTCTTGTGATCAGTATTAGAATGCGCATTGCTCAGTAGGCTCCCCTCAAACCAACGAAAATAACTACCAACTTTCATTGTGCTGTAAATCTCCACAATCTCGTTTTATGTTGCATTAGTGCAGGTGTGGAAAAATATTGTATTACTTTTGAACAATTCCCTTTAAAAGTTAAGAGCCAGGATTCTTGGAATTACTTCCATTAAGTAGTTTGTTTGATCTGCTGGTCGCGATTCTACTGCAGACTTAATTAAGCACAGTCTATCATGCACACACAAAAATGCTGTAGGCAAAATAGAAAATAAGATTTAGAAGTGTTCATTTATTTAATATAATGAAAATAAGTGACTTATTTGCAAATATATTTGAAAGACATTGCTTTCTAATCAAATCTAAACATTCAAACGAAGTACACTCACCTAAAGGATCTCTCTCTCCCTCTCCCTAGCTTTACCATGAATTCACAATGTTTTTGAAATGAATTAAAACTAGCGCTATTTGATTGAAATTAAATATCAGAGTTCGTGTTGCGGGCATTATATGCTGTTGCCAGGCAAACAGGCTTTGGAGTGGATATTGTATCGTGATACGCATATCGTATCAGCCCTAGTATTTACCGTCTGTATCGCAAATGGGCCTCTAAAAAATCCTAATTGTAGTGAGTGACCACGTCGCCTAATAAGTCTCTGAGCAGTGTTTTATGTAATTTATGTTGTTTTTTAAATAATTTATTACATTTTCCCACTATTCCCTGCTCTATGTCAATGGGAATGAGGTAATGAGGTATCCAACATGGAGTCCACGAAACACGTGACCACCCCGGAACCAATCGCATAATGGGATATCTCAGACCATTCGATTCCCTAGTTAGCCAAACTCTATATATACGGCTCTGGGTTGAGTACCATCACCCAGGCAGAAGTGGTTTGCTGAACAATTTTTTTTCACCAATTTGCAACTGCATCTGCAACTTAACTATTTGGACAAAGTTGAATTCGGAAGCCCGCACCTTAAGCTAAATATAGAAAATACTGCTGCATCACACAGTTTGCACATGCATTGCCCATAGGCTAAATTTAATTTCCATATGACCAAAGTAATTCTTTCCTGACACGTAGATGAAAGGCTGTTTCACGAAATGTGCATAGGTATTCGTCATGTGAACTTAAAGCTAGAGTATGAGACTTTTACATATAAATGAACATCTGTTACATTCAAGCCCTTGCCAAACCAGTTCGTACAGTGATGAGTAAGCCTATTGGCACCAGGTCAATCTCTCTGTATTTGGCAGTATACCATTTTTTGGAAAAGTTCAATTCTGGCGCACACCCATGTACCTATATAGAGGTGCTGTCTATTGGATATAAATAGTTAACAAAAGCAAATAAAGACTCACACTCAAGGTATCTTGCTCCAAAAACTGTATTGAGAATATCCAACGTTTCGGCAATAAGTTTGCCTTCTTCAGGGTTATGTTAGAGAAGCTTGACAACAGGTTTTAA
>JACXGM010032953.1:0-12486 GCA_016801145.1 Umbra pygmaea | reverse complement strand
TATACAGGTGACTCTTATACAGGTGACTCTTATACAGGTTACTCTTATACAGGTGACTCTTATAAAGGGAACAAGCTGAGATTAGGTGCACTCGCTTAAAGTGCTCCTAATGTCAGCTTGTTACCTGTATAAAAGACATCTGTCCACAGAAGCAAACAATCAATCCGATTTCAAACTCTCCACCATGGCCAAGACCAAAGAGCATCCAAGGATGTCAGGGAGAAGATATTAGACCTACACAAGGCTGGAGTGGGCTACAAGACCATCGCCAAGCTGCATGGTGAGGTGACAAAAGTGGTTGTGATAATGGAGGAATTAAAAAATAACTGTCAATCTCCCTCGGTCTGGGGCTCCATGCAAGACCACTATACTCCAGTTACGTGATCTCATCACAAAGTTTACATAACCTATTACTGTATTCAAACTGACAACACATTTTTTTGATATTATTGTATTGAGACATCACGTTTTGAAGAGAAGCTCGCCAAAAATCAGTTTTAAAGTCATTACCTACATTCTAAGTAAATTAACAAACACAAGTGTACTCTGTGGTACACAAGCTAATTCTGATATTTTCTGCAGATCACTCCGCATTGTCTGATGGAGAAGTCACTGGGCTTAGATACAAGAGGTTCTCGGTTTGAATCATGGCAAAGCCTATACTTTTTTTGATAAAATAAACAAAGTTCACCTATATAATGAGTCAGACTTAAAAAAAAATATTTATGTTAGGTTAAAGATTAATGCTAGGTACAATACACATTGCATCGAAAAATAGATAAGTCAATTACAGTATGAAAATTCTCCCTAAAGCACAGAGTTCCCTCCATGTCCATACTTCCTTTGTGAATACAAGTACTCATTTATATGGTTTTATCCTGACTGAAAAAATCTATTCATTCACATGGCGAAAAGGGTTAATGAGTCGCTGTAGATGCAAAAGGTAGCTGGTTTGTATCTATTCTCAACACATGGAAATACATATTTTTGGACAGAGACTATTTTCCAAAAGTGTGATGATGCATTTGTTTCTATATAAAAAAATGGGCGGAGCCAAATTTTCTTTCAACATTTATGCCAAGCAGTCTCCTTCTCCCGGGGTCTGTCATAGCAACAGTAACTATAGAGCAGAACGTGGAGCGAATCCCCATTCAGAATCTGTCTCTGTGATGCAGTTTGCAGACGGAAGTCTGAGGGTCAGTCAGAACGATTGAAAGGGGTTGTATTTAGGGAATTCAAATAATGAGAAAGGTGTTCAGACTTTCAGTGGGGGAGGACGCATTGTCATGTAAATGCAGCATTCACTGGTAGACACTGACTCACAAACATCTTTAGATGTAACTTAAGAGTTCAGAGTGAAAAAAGTGAAATAAAGAATTTGGTTGATAATATACTTGGGACAATTACAACTTATTTTAATGTGAGTTTCAGTATGGAATCAAGTTAAAAAAGCTATTTTTATTTCATGATGGATCACATTGTTTAAGGCATTGTATACAATAACATCAGAATAAGTGACCAACTTGAATAGTTTGTAATATATAAGTCTGACACATTATATAGGTTAACATTGTTTATTTGTTAATTTCAACAAAATATAGGCTTTCTCATGATTCAAACCAGGAACCGCTCTTTTCTAAGCCCCGTTATTTCTCTGTTAGGCTGGCCGCCTCTAAAGAGATCTGCAGAAAATATCAGAATTAGTTTGTGATTCATGGAGTACACTTGCGTTCGTGTATTTACTTAGAATGCCGGTAATATCTTTGGTGAGATGTTCTTCAAAATGTGATGTCTCTTTGAATACTATTAAATCTCAAACTCTTTAATAATACAGACATACTCTATGTTGTGCAAGTCATATTATAAACAGCTGTAAGCCAAACACAGCTGTGTGCAGCTGTTGTGTACACTGATGCTACCTGGTGGCCAAAAACTGTACTTTGTAAAATAAAACTCCCCCTGTGGTAAACCGTGGTGCGTATCACAATTTACCGACTAAATTAGATGAGATATACAGTTGTGCAAAAAAAAATTGCATACCGCTGGAAAATTAGTATTGGACACACCATTTTCATTTATTTTTTGAGTGAAGAAGCAAAACAATTCGGTTTTATTTCTCATGGGATTAATATTCAACTGTAGGTCATAACAGAATGGCAAAATCATAAAACAAAACATGTCAACAAAGAAAATAATGACATGACCCATGTTTAATTTCTGCATACCCTCAGTTCTCAATACAGTGTATTGCCCCTTAGCATCAATGACAGCGTGCAAGGCTATATTAGTTCCTCAGATCCAGACTTCAGGCAGTCATTTACTGCAAATAATTTGTATCCAACTACTAAAACTCACTTTAATTCATGATTATGTATGTTTGTTTAAATACTTTTAAGCCACAAAATTTGGGGGGATAAAATGTAACAAGTGCTGAAATTCCTACAATGTTGACTTGCTTCGGATGTAATACTTTCAAATTATATTCATTATTTAATTTTAACTCCAATAGCTGTGGTAGACAGCTTGAACAGATACACATAAATGAACCAAACCGTACACAGTTAACTTGTACTATAATAAAATATATACTTTATACAGTTATCAGGCAAGTTAACTAAGACCGGTACTTGCTTTCAGCTATAAGCTACAATGTCTAAAGTTAGTACATCAACTATAATGTCTGAAATATAATAGCCACAAACTACTCGCTGACCTGAAGTTTACATGCACAGCCCCTCACTGACCTGTACGTTACCCACACAGCCCATCACTGACCCTTAGTTTACACCAAAAGCCCCTAACTGACCCGTAATTTACACCCACAGCCCCTCACTGACCAGCAGTTTACACCCAAAGCCCCCTCACTGATTTGTAGTTTACTCCCACAGTTCCTCACTGACCCATAGTTTACTCCCACAGTTCCTCACTGATATGTTTTTTACACCCACAGCCCCTCACTGACCTGTAGTTTACACCCAAAGCCCCCTCACTGATTTGTAGTTTACTCCCACAGTTCCTCACTGATGTTTTTTACACCCACAGCCCCTCACTGACCTGTAGTTTACACCCTCAGCCCCCTCTCTGACATGTAGTTTACACCCACAGCCCTCACTTACCTGTAATACGGGGGTGCCAATCATTGAGTTCTCAGGAAGCATGGTGGAATACGTGGCATTCTGGAAGATTGGGGCGTTGTCGTTGACGTCCAACACAGTGATTTCCACATCAACCTCCGATCTGGCACCAGTTTGAGTGTCTGTAGCTTTTACGGTTAACCGGTAGTACGGTGCAGTTTCATAGTCCAATGTGTCGATGACTCGGATCACACCAGTATGAAACCCTATATCAAACTGAAATACGTTGTGATATTTGTTTTAGATGCTGTTATCCAAATTAACATGACATGGCCTGTTGCTTGGTCACAAAATGAACTGTGTTACATTACCAGGGGTAGGGTTAGGGTTAGGGTTATCCTCTGCTTGAAAAGGTAAAAAAATTGAGTGGCTTCAGCCTTTAGTCGGATCCTGCACGGAATGAATAAGTTCACCAACTGTACTTCTGCGATTGAACCCAGGTGTCTGATCTGGACACAAGGAGTCGCTGGAGAGCGATGTGGCAGGATAGATAATCTGAATTATCTAACCCAAATCCAATTTGCACTACCTCGTGTAGGAAGCCCATGGAAAGTCAGAGAACCCACAATCAAGCTCGAACCCCTGACCATCATGATTTTGACTGCCCTGCAATGCAGCAACTTAGCCCACTATGCCACGCGGACCACCACTAGCACTATATTCTAACATGCAGTGGAAGCCCTTGATGTGCAGTGGGTTGTAATATCTTTAATTTAATCAACCTGGAAAGTATGTTGTTTTTATCCAATTGGTGAACTAATCAATTTTCTCAGGTGTGTTGTCTAGTTGGTACAGATCCATAACTGTGGTACTCGTGTAACAAGTCAATATCGATCTCACTGAACCACCAGTTGTGAGTAAACAAAGGCTCTATGACAGTAGGATTGTGTGTGTGTGATTGCACCTGTAGCGAGAAGTCTCCATCCATAACAGTGTACACCACAGTCTGTTCCTGGGGACTGGTGGCGTTGATGCAGAGGACAGAGGTGGAAACAGGGACGTCTTCTCTCACCGTGACGCCATAGAAGGGCTTGTCAAACACAGGCATAGCCTTGTTAATGATGGTGACCAGCAGCTCCACCTCACTGGACAGGGGCGGGGAGCCACCATCTTGGGCTACTATGGTCAGCTTGTATTCAGCACTGGACAGGTCAGCGTCTAGGGAGCGCTGGAGGGTCAGTTCACCTGATAGGAGGTCCACCTGTGGGAACAGGAAATTACTTCCTTTGTTCCTTTACACAGAAACATGTGGTGGATATGCTAGTCTGACTGCCTTAAACACATATATCTAATGTTAATTTATTAGATATATCTAATGTTAATTTATTAGATATATCTAATGTTAATTTATTACATATATCTAATGTTATCATTAATTTACCAGCAAGTTGAGTGAGAAAATATGTGATGTGATTCAACCATTCTTCTGGCAGCTAAAGAATATTAAAAAAGGTCCATCGAAAGCTTTTTTTAAATGGAAACCTTTTATTTCTTATTGTGAGGGCCTCCAGAGACTGCCTAACACAATGCCAATGTCTAGTTTTCAAAATGTGTTTAATTATGCCTGTGTGGTTTTGTCCTGTTGTGTGAGTTTTGATGTTTTCATTTAGTTGCTTTAGGCTTTGTGTATACAGTATATTGGTGTGTGTTGTTACATGTGTGAACCGTTCATTGCTGCAACCAAAACATTGATTACTGTAGTAATTTAGGTTCCATAGTACTTAAGCATACAATATAATTTATATTGGTAATATTCCCACTGATGGCAGTATCAGAACACAAATCACTCTAAGCAATCAACATTAAAACAATTTAACAATAACAATAACATAACAGTAAGAGTAGTAACATAACAGTAAGAGTAGTAACATAACAGTAACAGTAGTGACATAACAGTAACAGTAGAAACATAACAGTAATGGTAGTAACATAACAGTAACAGTAGTAACATAACAGTAACAGTAGTAACATAACAGTAACAGTAGTAACATAACAGTAACAGTAGTAACATAACAGTAACAGTAGTAACATAACAGTAACAGTAGTAACATAACAGTAACAGTAGTAACATAACAGTAACAGTAGTAACATAACAGTAACAGCAGTTATATAACAGTAACAGTAGTAACACAACAGTAACAGTAGTAACATAACAGTAACAGTAGAAACATAACAGTAACAGTAGTAGCACAACAGTAACAGTAGTAACATGACAGTAACAGTAGTAACATGACAGTAACAGTAGTAACACAACAGTAACAGTAGAAACATAACAGTAACAGTAGTAACATGACAGTAACAGTAGTAACATAACAGTAACAGCAGTGAAAATAAAGTAACAAAACAGTAACATCAGTGACATTACAGTAACAGCAGTGACATAAAAGTAACATTAGTAACATAACAGAAACAGTAGTAACATAACAGTAACAACAGTAACATAACAGTAACAGCAGTAACGCAACAGTAACAGTAATAGCATAACAGTAAAAGCAGTAACATAACAGTAACAGCAGTAACATAACAGTAACAGCAGTAACATAACAGTAACAGCCGTAACAACCGTAACAGCCGTAACATAACAGTAACAGTAATAGCATAACAGTAACAACAGTAACATAACAGTAACAGCAGTAACATAACAGTAACAGCAGTAACATAACAGTAACAGCCGTAACAGCTGTAACATAACAGTAACAGTAATAGCATAACAGTAACAACAGTAACACAACAATAACAGTAGTAACACAACAGTAACAGTAGTAACACAACAGTAATAGTAGTAACATGACAGTAACAATAGTAACATGACAGTAACAGTAGTAACACAACAGTAAGAGTAGTAACATAATAGTAAGAGTGTTAACATAAGAGTAAGAGTTGTAACATAACAGTAACAGTAGAAACGAAACAGTAACGGTAGTAACATAACAGTAACAGTAGAAACATAACAGTAACAGTAGTAACATAACAGTAACAGCAGTGAAATTACAGTAACATAACAGTAACATCAGTGACATCACAGTAACAGCAGTGACATAACAGTAACATTAGTAACATAACAGAAACAGTAGTAACATAACAGTAACAACAGTAACATAACAGTAACAGCAGTAATGCAACAGTAACAGTAATAGCATAACAGTAAAAGCAGTAACATAACAGTAACAGCAGTAACATAACAGTAACAGCAGTAACATAACAGTAACCGCCGTAACATAACAGTAACAGCCGTAACATAACAGTAACAGTAATAGCATAACAGTAACAACAGTAACACAACAATAACAGTAGTAACACAACAGTAACAGTAGTAACATAAGAGTAAGAGTTGTAACATAACAGTAACAGTAGAAACAAAACAGTAACGGTAGTAACATAACAGTAACAGTAGAAACATAACAGTTACAGTAGAAACATAACAGTAACAGTAGTAACATGACAGTAACAGTAGTAACACAACAGTAAGATTAGTAACAAATGAGTAAGAGTAGTAACATAAGAGTAAGAGTAGTAAAATAACAGTAGAAACATAACAGTAACAGTAGTAACATAACAGTAACAGTAATAACATGACAGTAATGGCAGTGACATAACAGTAACGAAACAGTAACAGCAGTAACATAACAGTAACAGCAGAAACATAACAGTAACAGCAGTGACATAACAGTAACAGTAGTAACATAGCAGAAACAGTAGTAACATAACAGTAACAACAGTAACATAACAGTAACAGCAGTAACGCAACAGTAACAGTAATAACATAACAGTAACATAACAGTAACAGCAGTAACATAACAGTAACAGCAGTAACATAACAGTAACAGTAGTAACACAACAGTAACAGTAGTAACATAACATAACAGTAACAGTAGTAACATGACAGTAACAGTAGTAACATGACAGTAACAGTAGTAACACAACAGTAAGAGTAGTAACATAAGAGTAAGAGTAGTAGCATAACAGTAACAGTAGAAACATAACAGTAACAGTAGTAACGTAACAGTAACAGTAGAAACATAACAGTAATGGTAGAAACATAACAGTAACAGTAGTAACATGACAGTAACAGTAGTAACACAACAGCAAGATTAGTAAGAAATTAGTAAGAGTAGTAACATAATAGTATGAATAGTAACATAAAAGTAGAAACATAACAGTAACAGTAGTAACATTACAGTAACAGTAGAAACATATCAGTAACAGTAGTAACATAACAGTAACAGTAGTAGCATAATAGTAACAGCAGTGACATAACAGTAACATAACAGTAACATAACAGTAACATAACAGTAACATAACAGTAACATAACAGTAACAATAGTAACATAACAGTAACAGTAGTAACATAACAATCACAGTAGTAACATAACAGTAACAGTAGTAACATAAGAGTAACAGCAGTAAAGGTAACAGCAGTAACATAACAGTAACAATAGTAACATAACAGGAAGAACAGTAACATAACAGGAACATTGCAGTAACAGCAGAAACATAACAGTAACAGTAGTAACATAACAGTCACAGTAGTAACATAACAATAACCTGGAAGTTCCTGTGGTCTTCCTTCAGAGTGTAGATGACATCACCATTCAGTCCTGCATCTCTGTCCACAGCAGACACCCTGTAGACCAGACAACCGGGGTCTGACTCCACCTGGACAAACCAGAGGGGAAAACTAATAAGAAACACCCTGTAGACCAGACAACCTGGGTCTGACTCCAACTGGACATACCAGAGGGGAAAACTAATAAGAAACACCCTGTAGACCAGACAACCTGGGTCTGACTCCACCTGGACAAACCAGAGGGGAAAACTAATAAGAAACACCCTGTAGACCAGACAACCTGGGTCTGACTCCACCTGGACAAACCGGAGGGGAAAACTAATAAGAAACACCCTGTAGACCGGACAACCTGGGTCTGACTCCACCTGGACATACCAGAGGGGAAAACTAATAAGAAACACCCTGTAGACCAGACAACCTGGGTCTGACTCCACCTGGACAAACCAGAGGGGTAATAAGAATTATAGTCTAGTTTTAGTCTGGTCCTCCTTGGTAAAATTACTAGTTTTATCGCTCACAGGAGTTTTAGGTATTGAAAAGTGTTCTACAGGCAGTTCTCTCAGTTTTAATCATATCTAACCATAAACATGCAACGGTAATCAATCAAAAGTAAACATAATGTCTCTCATTTATCAAACGTGCTTACGACCTAAAACAGGCCTGGGACAGGCGTACGCCAATTCCTACGCAAAGCAAGGGATTTACCAATTTGAACATGAGCGTAGGCTGCGATAAAATCATTGATGAATGTGTGTGCATCGCAACTACCCCATATTGCAAGTTACAATTCAGAATTACAAATTGATTGTATACAGCTCATTGCTACTAAGTGGTTTATTTTTTCCCTTTCACAGATGGTCTAGAACATATGGGCTTAATTAGGCATACAAAAATTTCAGTCAAATAATAAATATGTTTTAGATAGTTTAGATTTGTATATGTGATTGGTGAAATGTGTATTCAGTCGCCTATTTAAAAAAGCGCTTTGGCAGTCCTGAAGTCGAAAGCAATGGCAGATCTGGCTGAGTTAGTGGATCTTAAGGCTCTCTACATTGGCGTTTTTGGCCACCGCAACCTTTCAGAGGGATATCAGGGACAGGTCTGTTATATCACAGCCAACAATAGTTGAAGTATGCCAGCAGTTTTGGAGGCTAGGAAGTCCTTTTCTAGTGCTTTGCGAAAGTATTCGGCCCCCTTGAACATTGACCTTTTGCCACATTTCATGCTTCAAACATAAAGATAAAACTGTAATTTTTTTGTGAAGAAGCAACAACAAGTGGGACACAATCATAAAGGGGAACAAAATTGATTGGATATTTCAAACTTTTTTAACAAATAAAAAACTGACAAATTGGGCGAGCTAAATTATTCTGCCCCTTTACTTTCAGTGCAGCAAACTCTCGCCAGAAGTTCAGTGAGGATCTTTGAATGATCCAACGTTGACCTAAATGACTAATGATGATAAAAAGAATCCACCTGTGTGTGATCAAGTCTCTGTATAAATGCACCTGCTCTGCGATAGTCTCAGAGGTCCGTTGGAAGCACAGAGAGCATCATGAAGAACAAGGAACACACCAGGCAGGTCCGAGATACTGTTGTGGAGAAGTTCAAAGCCAGATTTGGATACAGAAAGATTTCCTAGGATTTAAACATCCCAAGGAGCACTGTGCAAGTGATAATATTGAAATGGAAGGAGTATCAGACCACTGCAAATCTACCAAGCCCCGGCCGTCCCTCTAAACTTTCAGCTCATACAAGGAGAAGACTGATCAGAGATGCAGCCAAGAGGCCCATGATCACTCTGGATGAACTGCAGAGATCTACAGCTGAGGGGGGCGAGTCTGTTCATAGGAAAACAATCAGTCGTATACTGCAAAAAATCTGGCCTTTATGGAAAAGTGGCAAGAAGAAAGCCATTTCTGAAAGATATCCATAAAAAGTGTAGTTTAAAGTTTGCCACAAGCCACCTGGGAGACACACCAAACATGTGGAAAAAGGTGCTCTGGTCAGATGAAACCAAAATCGAACCTTTTGGCAACAATGCAAAACATTATGTTTGGCGTAAAAGTAACACAGCTCATCACCCTGAACACACCATCCCCACTGTCAAACATGGTGGTGGCACCATCATGTTTTGGGCCTGCTTTTCTTCAGCAGGGACAGGGAAGTTGGCTAAAATTTATGGGAAGATGGATGGAGCCAAATACAGGACCATTCTGAAAGAAAACCTGATGGAGTCTGCAAAAGACCTGAGACTGGGACGGAGATTTGTCTTCCAACAAGACAATGATCCAAAACATAAAGCAAAATCTACAATGGAATGGTTCACAAATAAACATATCCAAGTTTTAGAATGGCCAAGTCAAAGTCCAGACCTGAATCTAATCGAGAATCTGTGGAAAGAACTGAAAACTGCTGTTCACAAACGCTCTCCATCCAACCTCACTGAGCTCGAGCTGTTTTGCAAGGAGGAATGGGCAAAGATTTCTGTCTCTCGATGTGCAAAACTGTTAGAGACATACCCCAAGCAACTTACAGCTGTGATCGCAGCAAAAGGTGGCGCTACAAAGTATTAACTTAAGTGGGCTGAATAATTTCGTTTTTTTATTTGTTAAAAAAGTTTGAAATATCCAATAAATTTCGTTCAACTTCATGATTGTGTCCCACTTGTTGTTGATTCTTCACATAAAAATACAGATTCATATCTTTATGTTTAAAGCCTGAAATGTGGCAAAAGGTCTAAAAGTTCAAGGGGGCCGAATACTTTCGCAAGGCACTGTATATTCAATTTCCATATGATGATGCTCAGCAAACTGTGATTAAAAGACAATTTTATGAGATTGCTGGGTTTATTCCCATAATCATTAAATGTCAGTTTATTATGTATCTCAACACCTAAATATGTGTATGTTGTGACCCGCTCTACAACTACACCATTTATTTCAGAGTTGAACTATAACTCCCTTTTTATTAAAATCTATGGTAATCTTCTTTGTTTTCTTCACAGTAACCACAAGATAATTATCTGTACTCATTTAATATAACCCTGCTCCTCCCTCTCAAAACCCTATGTGGATGTAGTATTAGATGATTTAGACCCACTAATGCTTTATAATCAGTTTATTTAAGTGTGGTCTATGGAGGTAGCTTGGCAGTTATTGGTGTATAGAATAGGGGACAGAAGTGTTTATGGGCTTTTAACGATGAGGCAAATGATTTGGATTTGACTTGTTGACTACGATTTGTCAAAAAGTAAAAAATCCACAAAACTAATCTTGGGTTAACCCTGAGGTGTACCAATCTTTTTTCCATCAGATAGGGTTGAATTGTATTGAAGGCACTGCTGAGGTCTATGAACTAAATCTTGACGAGACTCTTTGCCTGTTCAAGGTGCTCGTGTATGTTGTTTGTCAGGGTCAGCAGTGCATCTTCAACCCCTCTCTCTGCACTATATGCAAACTGGTTTGGGTCAAAGGACAATGTGACCTCACACAAAAGCTTTTATTTAAAATATAAAAACTTTTATTTTTTCAAAACATTTAATTACTGTAGATGTTAGGACAACAGGGCACAGGTCATTAAGTTCCCTAGATTTAATGTTTTTGGGTACAGGCACAATCAAAGACTTATTCCATAGACAAGGAACTACACGGGTGTCTATTGACAGCTGGAACAGCCTTTGAAAGGGCTGTGCCAACTGATCTGCACACACCTTTAATGTCCTGCTGCTGATACCATCAGGCCCACTAGCTTTACATGTCTAAAATAAGACTTAAGCTTGTCTATTGAAATGTCAATGTCCCCACATTTCATTCTACTGACTTCTTCATAAACCAATTCCTGTTCAGCTGTAAAATCATGAATATCAAATATGCAGTAAAAATCATTCAAATAATTTCAGATTCATCTTCCACTGCCATGAGATGTTTCTTAGGCTTATATCCTGTGATTGCCTGAACCCTGCCATGCTCTCCTAGCATCCTTTCTAAAAACATTCTCTGATTTACGTGTATTTACAGTCCATGATGATACTTTTTATGTTTTTCTGCACAGTCATTTTCTCTTCTCTATTACCTCCTGATTTGAACAGTCACTTTTTTTGGTTAAGAAGTTGTTTAAGATCTTGGGAAACATCTTAACAGTCTTTTTGGGAATGATTGTGTCTTCGCAGAATTTTATGTACCCCGAGAGAGCAAGTGCTGCGTCGTTAACGTTCTCGGTCCCGTCGGTCACTACATTCCAGTCCGTGCACTATAGGCAATCACGCAGCGCTTTGGATGAGGCAGCAGTCCAGGTCTTAAAATCCACTTTTCTGACTTTCTCACGCTGCAGCCTGGACACATAGGCAGGGATCAGTTTGATCATGTTGTGATGCGAGTTCCCTAAACGGGGCAGTGCTTTAGAGTGGAAGGCATCCTGGATATTTCCATAGCACTGGTCGAGGCAATAACTAAAAGTCCTATGAGCTTTTTATCCTGGTCCTCCATGGTAGAGTCATGGTAGATTCAGCCGAGTTTTCCATGATACAGAGTCTAGTTTCAGCCTAGTCCTCCATGTTCAAGTGTCTACTTTTAGCCTAGTCCTCCATATTTAAGTGTCTAGTTTTAGCCTAGTCCTCCATGTTCAAGTGTCTACTTTTAGCCTAGTCCTCCATGTTCAAGTGTCTACTTTTAGCCTAGTCCTCCATATTTAAGTGTCTAGTTTTAGCCTAGTCCTCCATGTTCAAGTGTCTACTTTTAGCCTAGTCCTCCATATTTAAGTGTCTAGTTTTAGCCTAGTCCTCCA
>JACXGM010032952.1:0-12451 GCA_016801145.1 Umbra pygmaea | reverse complement strand
GTGCGCAACGCACAAAATCCAGGGTTTTCTTGTTTTGCACACTGGATTTTGTGCGTTGCGCACCATTCCATTCACTCCGGTCCCGAGCGTAATACGAGCCCGTCCTCCCCAATTAAGATCCACTGACCGCGGCTGATACATATATATATATACACAGTATATATATTTAAAAAATTAAAACTGCATCTGAATACCACTGATAAAAAATTCATTTAAAACACATGCAGAACATTACTATCTGTACCTCTACTGCCACCCGAACCAGTATTTGGATGCAAGGACAATGAGGAAGCCAGCACAGAGGATAAACATGCCAACCATGTTCAAATGTCTGGAGAAACAGAGAAACTGGTTTGATTCATTCTGTCTGGCAAACCCGCACGATTGATTGAGGAGCCAACCTGGATAAAATTCAACAAAAGACATAATCCCAAATATAAAACTTCTGTCACATTTGAAATTAGTTAAGTGCTTTTAAAACAGTTATAGCAACCCATAAAGTTAAGGAGATTCTGAGGCAAAAAAATGCCTAAAAAAATGTACCAAGAAAGGACTGTTTGTTTTATAGACATATAAGCGTGTTTCTATCAGGCTTCGTCAACAAGTTACTGGGTCCATTTGTGAGCGTCTACAGAGTTCCTTGTTGACAGACATGGGAGATTACAGTGAATTGTAAGCCATACATTGGACGAACAGAGGGGATGACAAATTCAAGGAAAAACTTGAGTAAATGAGTGAAGGGACATAACAAATACAGATGCTGTGGAAACGAATATGAACGCGTGGAAATGAGGATCTGATGGAGTAGATTGAAGTGTTAAAGGCTGTGTTAAAAAACATGTTTAATTTAATAAAAAATACACTCACCTATAATTAGGAAACACCATACTAATACTGTGTTTGACCCCCTTTCGCCTTCAGAACTGCCCTAATTCTACATCACATTTATTCAACAAGGTGCTGGAAGCATTCTTTAGAAATGTTGGCCCATATTGATAGGATTGCATCTTGCAGTTGATGGAGATTTGTGGGATGCACATCTAGGGCACGAAGCTCCCGTTCCACCACATCCCAAAGATGCTCTATTGGGTTGAGATCTGGTGACTGTGGGGGCCATTTTAGTACAGTGAACTCATTGTCATGTTCAAGAAACCAATCTGAAATGATTCAAGCTTTTTGACATGGTGCATTATCCTGTTGGAAGTAGCCATCAGAGGATGGGTACATGGTGGCCATAAAGGGATGGACATGGTCAGAAACAATGCTCAGGTAGGCCGTGGCATTTAAACAATGACCAATTGGCACTAAGGGGGCTAAAGTGTGCCAAGAAAACGTCCCCCACACCATTACACCACCACCAACAGCCTGCACAGTGGTAACAAGGCATGATGGATCCATGTTCTCATTCTGTTTACGCCAAATTCTGACTTTACCATATGAATGTCTCAACAGAAATCGAGACTCAGACCAGGCAACATTTTTCCAGTCTTCAACTGTCCAATTTTGGTGAGCTCTTGCATATTGTAAAGTATTTTTCCTATTTGTAGTGGAGATGAGTGGTACCCGGTGGGGTCTTCTGCTGTTGTAGCCAATCTGCCTCAAGGTTGTGCATGTTGTGGCTTCACAAATGCTTTGCTGCATACCTCGGTTGTAACGAGTGGTTATTTTAGTCAAAGTTGCTCTTCTATCAGCTTGACACAGTCGGCCCATTCTCCTCTGACCTCTAGCATCAACAAGGCATTGTCGCCCACAGGACTGCTGCATACTGGATGTTTTTCCCTTTTCACATCATTCTTTGTAAACCCTAGAAATGGTTGTGCGTGAAAATCCCAGTAACTGAGCAGATTGTGAAATACTCAGACCGGCCCGTCTGGCACCAACAACCATGCCACGCTCAAAATTGCTTCAATCACCTTTCCCATTCTGACATTCAGTTTGGAGTTCAGGAGATTGTCTTGACCAGGACGACACCCCTAAATGTGATTGGTTGAGTAGATCATTGCATTAAGGAGAAATTGAACGGTTGTTCCTAATATTCCTTTAGTTGAGTGTATATAATATAGGTATAGTGATGTTTGCTTTTTTAATGCAAAGCACATCTTTTGTTATTGTTTTGGAAAACTACATATTGTACCTTTAATGGTTTATTTTTCAAAAACATGTTTTTCAAAAATGCCCCGGACCCCCCTAGGGAGAGCCCCCCAACTCAACAAATCCCAATTTAACCCCTGGGGATAACCAATTAAAATTAAAATCCCCAAGAATCACATTTTCCTGATTTTAAAAGGGGGTAAGTTCTTAAAAATAGCAGTGACTACTTCACGTTTAGCAGATGGAGGGCGATAAACCCCAACAATAGAGACATACTGTCACGGTTTGTCATCATAAGGTGTGGAGAGACAGAGACAGGCGCAAGGAATATGCAAGCAATAATATAGAGTTTATTTATGAAACACTCAAACAAAACTGCCACGAGGGGCAATACGGAAAACTATATAACAGGGAAACTGTGACACAACCTGGATGACAAGTAACAGGGTAACCAATCGACAGGGGAATGATTGCAAACACAAACTAAATACTAAACCAAATGAGGGACAATAGGAAACACCTGGGTACTGGAATTAACAAGAGGATGATCTATTGGCTGAGGGAGGACATGTGATATGGTCATGTGACCTGGATGCGGGAACCAGAAACTTAACAACACACAGAGGGTAGAAATCTAAATAAGGACACACAGGGAAGTAACTCAAAATGAAGGGTTTCACATCCTAGCCTACACTGGGCCGGATATGACACATACACCTTACAAGAGAGAACTACATTAATAACAAGAAGCTCAAATTGCATAGGAACATAAATACTGAGAGATAGTGTTGTCTCAAGATTTTTCCAGGCATAAATATTGACCCCTCTCCCTTTTTTGTTGAAGACATTAGGGACTGTTCTTTATTTATTTAAGGGGCTACCAGAGGAGTTTCGGGATCTTTAGTCAAAATAGACCTGATCCTCCCTTCGCCAGCAATACATTTTTCTATGACCCTCCAAAATGATTGGGAAAAGAGGCATGACCCTCCCCAACAATTTATTGATGCCTTTCATACTGGTTTGCGCTTGGCAAAGATGTACAGATAGCCACTGTTTAATTACAATCATGACATACATGACTTAACCTCTGTTTTCTCATCTTACACATCACACTCCTCCAAGATGGTGGCCATTTCAGTAGATTTACTCACTAACATTGTTGTGGAAACACAATAAGCATGGAAACTAAATTCACAGTTCCCCGTTGTCCAATAGAATCCACTGCTTGCCTGTTTGTCTATATTAAAACTGGTGTCCCATATTCGGGATTCAGTATGCAGTCCCAGAACCATTATTTTTGGATACAGTCTTGAATACAGTCTTGAATACAGTCTTGAGTACAGTCTTGAATACAGTCTTGAATACAGTCTGTACACTTACAAAGTTCTCAATGCTTCGGATTCCATGTAGGGACCCTCATTATGATGACCCATATTTTGAGCCTTGTTAGTGGTATAGTGATTTATTTTTACTTCAACCATGCCCTCACAACTAGTGTTAAAAGGTAATTATCAGTTCACATTAAAACTGGGCACATTCGATTAGCAGGGAAACATATCCCAGAGAACGGTCGACTCGGTACCCATGTATCATTAACCCCTGGTCTTTTTGAGCTAGAGTTGAAATTAGGGTATGGTATACCTGCACAGGATTTGAGGTATTAAATGTTGTAGTACCACATTTAACCATTAATTAATGAGCAGTTAATATTGTCAATATCCAACTTTGATTGAAATGTCCTAGCAACGTCACTTCTTCCAACAGCGTTCAGCAAGAAGTCAATATTAGAAGAAAGTAGATATGCCCCTTTCATTTGGATGACACTTGTCACAACTAAAAAGTTCATATTTTCCCCAGAAAGAATCAAAGTTGTCAACAAATCCATTAGCCTGACAGTGTTTTTTTTAACCATACATGAAGCCATAGTTGGTCTTGAACCATGACTACACAGTAAAATCACCAGTGTTAAATAAACTCTGAGAGTGTTAAATTAACACCCTCAGTCTTTATATAGCGCCAATGGGAAGTATATAAACACTGAGATTGTGAAATTAAAACTTCCAGAGTTGATTTAACACTGGTGATTTTGCTTTGTACCATCACGTAGTTTATCCTGAAAGACAGCGACCAGGCCCACTACGTCACACGGACCCCTAAAAACCTGCTTGGTTAATAAGGGGTATTGTGTGTAAATCGTTGAGTACATAATGAATTTAATCCATTTTAGAATAAGACGTAACACAATGTGGAACAATTTAAGGAGTATGAACACTTTCTGAAAGCACCGTGTAACAGCGAATTAACAAATAGAAATGAGCATCTACAGGAGAGGTGAATATGTTACTTACCTGTATTAATCAAAAGTCTTTCAGTAATATTTTTCTTGTCTTTCAAGGTTGCAAAACACAAATCTTTTTTCTTATTAAAAGGACCAGTAATTCAAAATTCTACATATTGTCCCTAGAAAAAACATTGAGTGTGTGGAGGCCGGCTGCCCAGAGAACTTACAGTGATGACCAGCCAGACCCAAGCCATGCTTATTCACAAGGGCCTGAGCTGTGAGTGGAACGGGCTGCTTTAATGTTTGCTGATTGTAATGAAGACCAAGGGAAAGGAGAAAAGAAAAACGTTGACTGCTGTATTGAAATTTTGGATTGGTTGGTTTCCAGAAAGACGTCCAATTTAATTCAGTGCAGCAAAAAGCGTTTTTGTGTCCTGGCGCTTGTTCTAGACAATAGCTCCGGTGCAGGAGAGCACAAAGTGAAAGAGTTCTGGGAATGGATGCTGGAGGCATGACAAAGCTTTGCGTAATGATGTTGCTTTCAATTACTAACCCCTGTCGCCCCCGTGTACCACAGAGGGCAACTTAGTTCCGCGCAGAACAAAGAAACCTGGACCCCACCCCCAATCCAGTCAGGACACCAGCAAGACAGACATCAGAATGCTGCTTAAATCAAATAAAATGAAGTTGTTTTTGTCACATGCTTCCTAATCAAAAGGTATTGGCAAACAGTGAGGTGGACCTTTTTTCAAACAATGCAAGGTTAAAAAGTAAGGGAAAGAGATAAGAATAGGGAAAGAATAGTACAATAGAAACCCACGGGTTGAGGCCACTGATTCGATAATCAAGAGTCACTATTTTGTGGCCGGACAATCAGCTTTTCCCATCAAACAAAGCCATTTATTTTGTGTGTCCTATCATGTAAAGACTACAGACACATCTCCTGTACACATGCAGTGTGCATTTGTATGAGAAACAGTGTTGTTTGTTACTGAATGTGAGTGAAATTGCATTGTTTATTAATTAATGTAAGTGTTTTATTACTACACGTGAAAGATTTCCCCCAATTTTCGTCCCCTCCCAGTTGGTCTCCTTCATTTCCCACTGACTCTGCCTCGTCGGCAGCTCTACAACTCCTTGGACAGAGGCGGGATGGTGAGGGGCGCTCACATGGTTCATCCAAGCTGAGTTTTTCTGCAGACAAGAACTGCCAGTACAACCTCGGACACACACTTTTATACTGTACCATCTCATAAAGTTAACTTGTTGTCACTCTATGCCAACCCCTTGGGCGGATCTTTAGAACATTTTCCACTGTTATTTCTTAACCGTTTCTAATGTACATGACGTCAGTTGGTTATCGCTATATGCTAATCACGTGGGTGGATCTTTTCAGAACTTTTTCACCATTTTCGCTTAACTCTTTCTAATCCATAAACACCATCATCAGTAGACATTGGTGGCACAAGTTCCAGAACCTTCTATAAAAAGAATAATGGAGCCATTAGGCCCCTAACTTTAATGCATTTATTTGTTACTTCACTCACACATTTCATTATAGCTTGAATATTCCAGTACTTTACATAATACATTGATAATCATACTGTTTACCATATTGATAGTGTATGTGATTTAATATATTGATACATACTTAAAGTGAAAGTATAATGCATTCTTTATGGAAATCCCTCTACAAGGTCCGGGGAAAGTCGGAGAGGCCATGGTCAGGCTCAAACCACTCAAGCTAGCATGACGTAGCTTGTCCTGAAATGCAGTGACTTAGCCCACTACGCCACGCAGACACAGAGAGTGTGTTTTATTACTGTAGGTGGGTGTGCTTTTCCGTTATTTTTGTACTGTATGTGGCATGTTTGTGTGTTTTCTTGCTGAATATGGGAGAGTTGTTTTCCGGGGGGGTTACTGTATGGCGTGGCATGTTTGTGTTTGTTATTATTGCATGTGAAAATGTGCGTGGGTGTGTTTGAACACGGTAGTGCAAAGACACAAGACAGTCATGTTTGTGCCAGCGACTGCTGTTCTGGAAAGGGTCTGACTCGAAAGATTTCTTTCCAGTAAGCTGCATTAAACCTTGCTTGTCAATCTGTGCCCATTCTGACATTCTTTGTAATTAGTCACACAGAGTGAATACATCGCTTTATTTGCACTGACACGGTGCACACACATCATCCCGGCAGTGGGTTAACCATAGAAATAGAATGGATAGAAAGGTCATTGAGCTGCTTGGCGTGGTCACTCCATTGGTACACAACAAAATGGCTGCCGCTCTGACCATATTGCTACATTGATTTGAATTGGAATGGCATTTCTAATCATTCCATTTCTATGGGGTTAACACTTGCAAAGAAGGTTTTCCCGCATGGAGGAAGAATGGCCATTGCTGCTTGAGCTCAATATCCGGAGGCCAAAACGTCTTGTGTTGCCTGTGAGACCAACGACTAGAAATACAAAATCACCAATGCCACGGTTCAATCTGTGTGCCTCCATCCAGATTCATTTTTTCAGCCACACTGAATCATTGTTTTTTGGAAGAGTTGCATCCCTGAGCATGTGTGCCAAATTTTATTTCTCTGAGTCCATCAGAACAACAAATTAGTGGGTGATTGATCTGAATGTGCTTGCATATAATGAGTCTTGCCAGTTTTACCAATTTTTGTTACAATGCATATATTTTTAGACTTCACATTTATTTGCAAGACCACAATGACATCCCAAGCAAAAAAATTATACTTAATTGTTCTTGAAATGTAATTTATTTATACTAAATATACTTCTAATATTTTATTTTGGTATGTATATTTTGAAAGTATACTTCAAATATACTGAAATATATTTAGTTCATACTTGTTAAACATAAATGTTCTAGAACTATAATACTGGAGTATAATTTAAATATACATTTTATTGTTCATCTCTCAGTAGTGGTCTGAAAATGTAGCTTCTACAAGTAAATATCATATCAAACTTGTAGATCAGTCCAGGAAAAGTAGCCTTTTCAACTTTGAGCCTTTGAACCCTTTTAAAAAGGAGGACAATAACAAATCTAATGAAATGCACTAGGTGATTTTTTCAATTAGCATTTTCAACTGTTTGCTATATAACATGTTGCCAATTAACTTTGCATGATAAGGTATGACCCATGGGCATTTAGCATCATGTAAAATTTCATCCTCCTGGACCTGACCAGAAATGAGCATTTTTCACAAACTTTTTTTAAATATAGAATTTCACCAACTTTGCTAAAAAATATCAGAATAATCACTGGTCAGGTATCATATCCAATCTCGACCTGTCAGTCGATCCCACTTTTGCGGGAGGCTGATTTTATCAGGAAGCCACAGCCCACCCATGTTGATGAGCCATATGGCTCTAGAAGATCTCAATGGGGGTGTGCGCCATTGCGTCGCTCATTTCTCGTTATCGCTGAATAAATAGAAAGAGGCGCTGCAGGGAGCAACGCTCCTCTGTGTCTCAGCCAGCAGTCTTGTCTGTCTGACAGCTTTCGTGGGAGCATTACCTCGATCACACGTGTCACCCATTTGACTCTCCGCCTGGTCTTTTGTCACTTCCAAAGCGTGACAGGTTGACTCTCTGTACACTTTGGCTTTTACTTTGCTGCCTGTGTGAACGGAGTGTGTGCTTGTGGCGGTGGCGTGTGGTGGCGTGGGTGGGAGGTATTGGTAAACGGCAGATGCCTGGTGTCGTCTGAGGGGGCTGGCAGACGGCAGGCAAGGCGGACAAGGAATAGACATGGGGGCTAACTGTAAATATAGCTCAGCACTGAAGCTCCTCTCAGATCCTGGACAGGCGATTCCATTAAACAGCCATGTATTTCCCTGCTCCAGGCTTTATTGCATCGTTGCTCTGGGAGTGGGAGCTCAGGAGGCTCTTCAACATTATTAGCCACTCGCAGTACATAATCCCAGGGCAGATACCCATCTATCAGCGCTGAGTGACTCACAGATAAGAAGACACAGTGGCAAGATGTGCACAGAGACATCTGGACAGACTGAGGGACTGGCAGACAGGCAGACAGACAGAAAGGTAGATGGACAGTAGACAAACAGACATGCAGACCGACAGACTGATAGACGGACAAACAGACAGACAGACAGACAGACAGACAAACAGAGGGACAGACAGACAAACAGAGGGACAGACAGACAGACAGACAGACAGACAGACAGACAGACAGACAGACAGACAGACAGACAGACAGACAGACAGGACAGACGGATGGCGGGATAGATTGATAGACACAGTCAAATTAGACATTTATCTTATATAATTTTTGGATTGAATACCTTAGACCAGTGTTTTTCAACCCTTTCCTCAGGGCACACCAGATGTTCCACAGATTAGCTGTAGCTGCTGAGCTATCTCAACGTATTCAGTAATGAAGGGCCTGATAATTAGCAGATGAGTTGAATCAGGTGTGTTAGCTCAGAAATAGATCAAATACATGGAACGGCTGATGTTCCCTGAGAAGAGTGTTGAAAAAAACTGTACTGCCTTAGACCAGGTATCTCCAACCCTGGTACTGGAGAGCTATTGACCTGATTGTTTTCACTCCAACCCTAATTTAGCAGACCTGATTCTAGTACTTAGCTGGTTGATAGGCTAAATCGATGTGAAGTTGAAGTGAAAACTGACTGGAGGATAGATTTTCAGCCCCAGGGTTGGAGACACATGCCTTAGTCTTTCAAACAGTCTTACAGTAGCTTCTTCCGGCCATATTAATCTCAGCCCCACCCAGCTCCTGACATTAGAATAGATTTTTCCGTGCAATTTAACCCACAATACTTCGCAACCTTGACCCAGAAAATAGCATACATTTATTGAAATATGTTTCACTCTGGAGGAGTAGTATGCTATTATCCCCTTCTGCATCAATTAGTTGGTCTGCATATCTAACATTTTGATTAGAGGGTAGTCCAGTGGCCTGCGACGTGGCCTCTGGTGCAAACATTTTGTCCCATTACTCAGCCGCCGCTTTTAATGTTTCTCCACTGTCTCAATCTTTGCTCAAAGGTGCATAAAATCCAGCACATGAAATCTCCATAGACCAACATGGGCAGTACAGTACATTGTACTCAGTGACATCAAAAGTGGCACTGTCATGGGATGCCACCTTTGACACACGTCAGTGTAAAGCAGACCAACACTGGAGCAGCGGAAACGTGTTCCTGGAGTGATGAATCACCCTTCTCCATCTATCAGTCTGATGGACGTATCTGGGGGTGGCGGATGCCAGGAGAACGCTACCTACTGGAATGCATAGTGCCTGTGGAGGAACGTTTGGTGGAGGAGGGATAATGGTCTGGGGCTGTTTTTCAGGGTTACTGCTACAGAATACAAAGACATTTTAGACAATTAGGTGCTTCCAAATTTGTGGCAACAGTTTGGGGAAGGCCCTTTCCTGTTCCAGCATGACTGGGCCCCTGTGCACAAACTGAGGTCCATGATGACATTGTTTGATGAGTTTGGTGTGGAGGAACCCGTGTGGTCTGCACTAAGCCTTGACCTCAACCCCATTGAACACCTTTGGGATGAATTTGAACGGTGATTGTGAGTCAGGCCTTCACATCCATCATCAGTGCCTGACTTCACAAATGCTTTTTTGGTTGATTGGTCACAATTGACTACGGACACATTCCAAACTATTGTGGGAAGCCTTCCCAGAAGAGTGGCAGTTGTTATAGAAAATCCATAATAATGCCAATGGTTTTAGAATGGGATGGCCAACAAGCTCATATGGGTGTGATGGTGGTCAGGTGTCCATATGCATCAGTGGAGGCTCGTCAGGGGAGGAAGGGGAGGATCATCCTCAGTAAATTTTATTTTAAAAATGGTATGAATCAATGGCAAAATGTTGTCTGTTTTAGAGAGAATTTTATGATAAAAACATTGTTTGTCTGTTATTAAATGTTTTTTAGCGGTCTTCAGTCAGGAAAACCGCACCCTCTCTGGTAGAAACCAGGATAGCCGGAGAATGGAAATCACAATCCTCCTCTTAGCTGTTTCCCTCATTCAGAACGTGGTGGCTTGTGGGTCAACCTACCTTCCATACACTTACACTGTATAATATGAACTGACATGTTTTTCATCCAATCAAAGTGTCAGAGAATGAACATAGCTTTACGTGATGTGGAACTGCAGTGTTGAGTTGGTAATGTTACTGCCAAATATTCAGTTGCTTACAGCACCAAAACAGTTTGAAAAAGTCCCCAAAATATGTAATATAATATATTTTTTTATAATAAAAATATTAATTTAGGCTGTTTCGGCACTGCACACTTGCACCCAGAGATCATAGATCTAGTGCAAATGAGCCTTAAAACGTCTGTTGTTAACAGGATCGGGCAGGACGTATTCCTGCTCATTGCTGATGCGTGAGAGCCAGGAAGAAGCAGGAAGCAGCAAAGAAGATGAGAAAAAAGACAAGTACTTGAAGACACAAGGTAGAGGGTTGAGATGTTAGCCATTATTTATTTCACCTCCCCAGTTAATTTAAATTTGGTTAAGGTACCTGAGGTAATTTACCACAATCCATGCAACAAACTAGCTAGCTGCACTGCACTGTAGATGGGTCAAAACAAAAGCTAGCAAAAAAGTACTGTAGCTAGCTAACATTTTACGACAAGCTAATGCGTATTGTGTGCCAATGATCAATATTTATGATATTTACATAATGTTAATGTGATGAAAGTACATAATGGCTGTAAATTAATCTAGACATACCTAACACAGACTTCAGGCCTAAAAGTGTGCTTTCTTTTCCACATGGAAGATTATGTGCAGTCTTTAACAATACACAATGTTGATGACAGTGTTGTAGTCGAGTCACCAACTGCCCAGTGTTCGAGTCCGAGTCACCAAAGAAGAGTCTGAGTCCGAGTCGAGTCATCATTACCTGAGTTCGAGTCCGATTCTTGAGTCTCCAGTGTTCGAGTCCTAGCCTGATTCACTAAAGAAGAATCTGCTTTGAGTAACCATTACCAGAATCCCGAGTTCGAGTCATCAAATCTGAGTGAAATTCAAAAGACTGCCTAAACTGCTCCATTCTGGCACCTTTTCAAGAGCTGATATACAATTAAATCACCCATGGCATCCTGAACTGGACCCCCTGTTTATCCGCCCTCCTTACCTCACTCCTTGTTTGAAGAATTTTCAATAAACCATCACCATCCATAAATAATGACCCTGATGTGATTCTTCACTTCTTTACATTGTAAGTAGTCATTTGTCTATATGACAGCATGACTGTTTAATCCAACTGATCACCTTTAGGTGTGTTTCTAGAGTAAATGCTGTCCTGCTCTAAGGGGAAAGAGTGGAGTTGTTTTCTAACCTTGTGATTTGGAAAAATTGGAAATGGGCTTGAATGGGCTCTTGGACAGACTGACTTCCAGAGCAAATCTAAATTTGCCGTAAGTCCGTCAGGGTTCTCCCAGGCTACTCATAAATGTTTTCAATTAATGTTTAATTTGACCATAATTCCTAAGTCCTTGACTGTCTGTGTGGTCGACAACTAAACTGTGAGTCTCCCAGCCTCCTCAACCTTTTAAGTCACCAGCCTCCACTGATTTACAGTATGTATTTTCTGTTAAGAACAATATTTTATTTTTCATTATGAAATGTGGAACATTCATGTCATAGAAAAATCCAAAGTATTACCTAGTAAACAACACTGCTGAACTGCAATACAGAATGTGGAAATGCAAATGGTCGACTTGAAAATGAAGAAATTGAGTTCTTTGTACTGCATGTAAAATATTGTGTTATTTCATGTATTTAGTGTTTGTCAGTATAAAATCATCTATAATTAGTAACCTTGTCTGTACTCTAATATAAATTCATCCATAATCAAACACCTCTTCTTACTGTACGGTAATAAAATCATCCACAGTTGTTAATGTCATCCACCTCTTCCTAATGTACCCTAAAACAAAATCATCCACAACCAGTCACCTTTTCTGACTGTACCCTAACATAAAATCATCCACAACCAGTCACCTTTTCTGACTGTACCCTAACATAAAATCATCCACAACCAGTCAC
>JACXGM010032951.1:0-12452 GCA_016801145.1 Umbra pygmaea | reverse complement strand
CCGGAGGAGCGCAGCTGGGTGCCTGCCGGCGATATCTTGGACCCAACCCTGTGCGCGGAATTCCATCGCCTACGTCCGGATCGTCCCGGTCCTCGTCCCCGGGGACGGCCTCGTTCTCACCCTACTCCTGGCGCGGCTGGAGCCTCGCCTTCGACGGGGGGCTCTGTCGCACCTCCTCCCCTCCCTGATGGCAGGCGGCATTCTCATTCCCCTGAGTATTAGGGGAATCCTGAGTTGAATGTTTTGTGCTCCTCTAGCACTCTCTATGTTTCGGCAGGTGTTCTTAGTTTAGCTTGTTATATGGGTATTTAAGGCCCAGTTTGTTATCACTCACTTGTTGGTTGTTACACATTGCCCAAAGCTACGTCGCTTCATGCCTGTTTGGTTTTTTCAAGAATATTGTTATAGTTCCTTTGTCCAGTGTGGACTATTAAAGAAAGACCTGTCTCCTGTGCCTGACTCCGTCTACTTGTTATTTGACAATAGCCAATTATTTTTGGATATCATATTCGAAAAGTTTAGCATATTACAAAAATCAGCAAGTGTGTATCAACCGCTTAATTTGTCTTAATATCACTTTTGACAATAGAACACGTTCAAATTCAAGCACATCTGTGAAACAGCCATTAAACTTTATGTGAGCTGTAATGCAAGGCCATGATTGCAAATTACTTGAAAAGAATGTTCGCTGAAGTATCACGGTATCCCTTAAGTGTACCTGACGTGTTCTTTTAAGTTGCTCCCTTGTATGTGTCTTATTTTGGTTTCTGCCCTGTGTATATTGATTTGTTTCTGTTTTCCTGCTCTTGGTAATCAGATCACCTAATCGCATTTCAAATAAACAATTGATCACTACTCTTCCAGCACAGCTGATTCTATTCTCATCATTAGTCATTCTATTTAAGTTGTGATTCAAAAGTTAGTTCCTTGTCGCTCATTGTTGAATGTACTGTATGTTCTACAAAGTCTAGCCTGTGTATTCCTGTTGAAAGAAGAGTCTTTACTGTTTGCCCCATAAGGCAATTTTGTTTTTGCTCAGTGTTTTGCATGAATAAAACACAGTTTGCTTTCTCAGTTTCCTCGCATTTGTATCCTTTTTATCAGCATTACAGAAAGCATGTCTAGCAACTGCAGCTATAAATGTGACACTGAGCATGTTTTGCTGGGAATTAAGTTTACAATTCCATTTGACTCAATGTAACCAATGAAAGCCTAATCTTTCATTTAAATCCTACAATCTGCACTTGTAGGATAGGATTACACAACAGTAGTTGGAAGTTAACATCTACCCCGTCTATGGGGTACAGTCGTGGTCAAAGGTTCTGAGAATGACAGAATAAGTATTGGTCTCCACAAAGTTTGCTGCTTCAGTGTTCTTAGATCTTTTTGTCAGTAATTCCATAAGTGTTTATTGACGATTAAATTAAGTTTATGCAGAGTGAATATTTGGACTGTTGACCCTTCTATTTCAAGACATTTGCAATCCGCCCTGGCATGCTGTCAATTAACTCCTGGGCCACATCCTGACTGACTGATGGCAGCCCATTCTTGCATGATCAATGCTTGGAGTTTGTCAGAATTTGTGAGTTTTTGTTTGTCCACCCACCTCTTCAGGATCGACCACAAGTTTTCAATGGGATTAAGGTCTGGGAGTATGCTGGCCATGGACCCAAAATTTCTATGTTTTGTTCATAAATTGTCAACAATAGCCTGAGTACATTAAATTATGACAACCACTACTCCTGCCTGCTTTGGTCTCCCTTCCTCCTACACCACCACACTAACCGTGACATCAACAATATAAAAATCCTGTTTGAAAATTCTAGCAGAAAGACTTACTGGATTAGTTCCTATGCAAATCCTACACAAAAAAGCCCAAAAGATTCCTATAAGATAGCTTCAAATATTTTAATCTAATTTGAGTGTTATAGGATCTTATTATGATAGAAAATCCTAAAGGAATGTTTTACTAAGGGTTTATGTCTTCAAATAGAATAACTGAAAAGAGCTTCAGTCACCCTGATATTAGCTAAGTTGGTAACTTCAGTCATGTTCTGTGTGTAAAGAGCTGCAACTTATATTATTCTGTCAGGTTGCTATCCAAAGAAAAGTAGTTATCCAGAACATAGTAATAAAACAATGGATTTTGTCTGCCCCTGTTGGAAGCAACTCACTGACGCTAGCCATGGCCGATTGGTACGCAGACAGTGTGCACTGTTTCTCGCACATTAGACAATAGCACAGCATGCTTAATAACCATAAGAACAGTGATGTAACCAGGGCCATTTTGGATGGCAGGGGCTCCCTACATCACCACGCACACACGCACACAGGCACACAGGCACACAGGCACACAGGCACACACACACACTCGCATGCAACAAGCCCAACCATTCATTGGACTATATGGACTATTCTACTAATATCCTAAAGGTAAAGGTTGTTGTTTTACAATGCATTTGTATTTCCTAATTAAAACTGTGCTAATAATTAAACATGGTAGTGTCAGTAACTTGACAGGGTCATTGTAAGTAATCCTGGCCCCCATGAAATGTCTGTTTGTCTGGGCTCCATTCCAAATATATTAATATTAATATTGTATTATTATTAAGATCAGAACAGTGCTTGCAGTCCTCGTCTTACCATACCAGACTTTGTTTTGACATTGTGCTCTCTCTAAGTTATAAACTATGCCAAGCTATTTCATCTAAATCTATACTGAATATAAATAGAAAAGCAGCAATTTCAAAGTTTTTACTGAGTTACAGTTCATATAAAGTAATCAGTAAATTAACTGAAACAAAATAAAGCATCATGCAAAGATTTCACTGTTGTCACAGACCAGTTTATATGTGGAAATCAGTCAAATTGATGTGTTGAACAAATATATAAATGCTGTACAGTGGAGGTCTAGTTTCATATTGCATGTGTTCATCATGGGAAATCCATCAATTAGGGCTTAATTTTATTTATTCAGTTGACTGATTTCCTTACTTGAACTGTAATTTAGTAAAAGTAATTGCAATTGTTGCATTTTCTCTCTTCCTCCTCATTTTCCTTAACACTCTATAATGGATCATTGCCCTATGACTTTTACTCTGTCCTCCCTCTGGATGCCTCTGAGTGACTGGCAGCACTTTCTGCAGAGGAAGCTAAACAAAGGCATGGATGGTTAATGCACATGTTATATTTACAACTAAACAATAATTTGTAGCATATGGAATAATCAAATTCTGGAGGAGCCAGGGCAGAAGTGCCATGCACCTATTTTTTAGGGGGCACAGTGTGCACAACACACGGAAACAGGTGCCCACAAATACTGATATTAAAAGGTCGCCTTGTACTACCTAGCTTCTTTGTTTTCGATACCAGTCACGGTATTGTATATTAAACGCCGAAATCGGCTTGGGTTTTGTTATTTTGTTAACGAGTTCATATTAAATCGAAGAACTCCACGCCCTGCCTGTCTCCATTCCTGCACACCTCAAAACCAAACAACACTGTTACAGCATCCCTTTCACAAATGCCTTCGTACGTAAACCTACAGTCTATTTAAAAGTAAAACTGTTGTTATTACTAGTTGTACTAAAAATAATGTAGTATATTTCACTGTTCTAAATGTAATACACTTAAGGTCTATAAGACCAATTTGACCTGGGGCTCATTTTAGAGGGTAACAGTTGGCACAGTTAAGCATTTAAATTAGATATATTTACACAGCAGTAAGGTTTTGTCAATAAATATATACTAAGAACAAAAGTGTATTCAAACTCAACACATTTGACATTTATAAAAATATCCTAAGAACATATCACTTGAAGTAATTATTTGACTGTCTTCCTCATCAGCCCATTCTCTCACATAGGGAGAGCAGGGTAGAGCTAGGAGTGTAACGGCATACGCTTATATGGCTATGTGCAGATGAATGCGCTTGATACAAATTGATGAAATAACAATTACCTGTGTTTGCATGATAAGCAAATTTTCTTTCACTGTGACAACACAAAAGAATCCCCATTGATTTTGATACAAAACATATACATTGTAATGGTGCTGATGAGTGAAGAAGGTGGAAACAAATGTAGAACTAATCCAAGAAGGAGTTTTAATAAACCTCACACAAAACAACTAATTACAGTTAGGGGGCCAGATGAGGTGGATTTGTGACATATTTTATATGAAAAATGTCATGGTTCCGCCTCTCTGAGCTGTCTTCCCCTCTACTTTTGTGTGCCTTCCCTCCCTTCTGGTTCCCTTGTGTGTGTGTGTGTCTATTCTGTGTTTGTCTGTTCCAGTCCCCGGTTTCCCAGTTTCCCTACTTACATGAAGGCACCCGTTCTCGAGCACCAGTCCCCATCAGTGATCATCCCCTGCACCTGTTCCTCTGCCACACCTGGGCTAATTGCTGCTCTCCCTTTGTTAGGGAGATGGCAATGATCAGTCCTCGCTGGATTATTGTTGTACCAAGTCCTGAGCTACCTCTATACCCACCAGTCTGAGCACTGTGCAGTTTATTAATTTTTGCCTTTTATGTAGCCAGTCTGAGTATTTTGCCCTTATGGTAACAAATTATTGTTTTGCTAAGTCTGGTTCTCCATGCTTTCTTCCAGGACCTGCCTGTGACGATTATCCGAAGTCCTTGGCCCCTTGGACACCTGTCTGTCTTCTCCAGTCATCTCTGTTCTCATTATACATTACTACAATAAACCTCATCATTGTTGTTACTCACCACTCTGTTGTCTGCGTTTCGATTCACCCTCTGTTCTGAGCCCCAATTGTGACAAAACAAATCTGTTGCTTTGTTTCAAGCTAACCTTTTTTGACATCTAGTTTCTTAACAAAACAGATGTATTTTCATTTGATATCCAGGACTTTACCATTAGGAAAGGTAAACAACCATCTTGGGCCCATCAGCCAAGGGCCCCTACAAAGTCCCTATCAAATACACATTAGATGAAAAGTGATATATCAATGATAAAAAAATATATTCTAATTCATACTCCCCAAAGAAATATCCACAAAAAGCCACCAAAGTTTTTATTTTAACTGTGTCATCTGGGGATCCCCCTCTCACTCTATACCACATTGGACTATTCAATCACCAGTATCACACTGCAAGACATCCTGTCTTAAAAATCTTGTTCCATTGGCAAAAAGTATATTTATCTTGTATTCATGTAAAAAAAAAGTAATGTGTACTATGGTACAAAAGTTCTGCTTGACAGGAGAGAGCTGTCATTCATTGAGGCATTCTGTTCAACGTGACGTTTGGAAGAGAATGTTGTCCTGAAGCTGCTTTGAAGGATTATTGTGAAGAAGTGAGTCATTTATGTTTGGAAGTGTATGCGTATGCTCTTATATATATGAATCTATCAGTGTTCCGTGCTAATGTGAGTGCATGTTATGTTATGATCAGCCAGTAATGAAGGCAGAGTAGCAGATCACAGCTATATAATTAGACGTTGTTCCACTCGCATAAACTGTACCCTGCAACAGTCTTTTGAATGCTCCCAGGACTCCTTCATCATTAAACAATGCAAATGACCATCTATCTGCCTTGGACTCCCTCTCTCTACATTACACACACCTATACGTGACAGCTATAGACAAGTCAATAAGGAATTAATGTATCTTTGGGTGATAAATTTTATCAAAACATACGTGAGATCATCAATGTCACAGGACAGACTGTCCTTAGTTGCTATTCTTTTCATTGTGCAGTGTCACCAGTCAGTTACAGTATAAGCTCATCATCCTACTCAAAAGGGATGAGAGAGTATACGAGACAAGAGAGGCAGAGAGAAAAGATAGACAGAGTGAAAAAAAGAATGAGAAGGCATATTATATTAGATTTTATTTTTGCACTGCTAACCTGTTAACCCTTTTTTACAATACAAGACAGAGTCCAGAAAACTTCATAACACAGCAGCAACCAGGTCCAGTCATTAGATCAGGAAACAAATGAGAGGAAAAAAAGAAAATATTCTCTTCATTCGTAGTGTTTTATTTATTAAGAGTTTACAATGAGTATGCTGGTGCCTTAATTATGTTTCTTTTGAAAACTGAGAACATATTTATTTTTCTTGCAGATTAATGAAAGCCTGAACTTTTGAAGCAGTTCTATATAGCAGTGTGGCTCCCAGTGAGAAGGCGTCTGACAGGTAGGTCTGATTACTTTGATTACACCAATTGAAAAGTGAGTATAATGGGTTAGAAGGACTCCATACCTGTGTACGCCGCAGGCCCCCAAATCACTTAATCTGCCCCTGCAGACATCCTCCTCTGACTGATAATAGAGTATATCATTGATAGAGTGTTGGTAAGTTGAGCTAACTATTGAAGTGTGAAGTTAGAAGTATTGTTTGATAATTTGAACGCACTTAGCAGCAGAAGGAATGTATATGTTGTGTGGACCAAAAGCAATTGACCTTCTTTTACCTTGTGTTTTTGGGGTGAAATTACATAATATTTATTTTCAGGAACACTCCAGACTCCTAAACACCCCAAAATCATTGTGCCGGTCATATTGCCGAAATGCCAGTCACTAAAAACACCTTCTCAATGTATTCTGTAGTTCACAACTCTGCCTTTGTATGTTTCCAAATTTTACTCCAGGACTTTTTTATGTCACTGGATACATTTTTGAAAAGTACAGCTAGATTCAGGGGAAACGTCTGGAGGACTTCCGGATCTTTATTTGTACTTCCCCTGAATTGAGTTGATTGGATAATAAAAATGTGTAGTTAGTATGAGAATAAAACGGATTGCATTTTTCCATTAACTACTTAGCTAAATACCAAGAGTTGGAAAGGAATTTTGTTTTATACAATGGCATAATTTACAAGTGCAAGTGAAAATAATAATAACATAATAACAATTCCATGTGACGAAATACCAGAAAAGCTGGACGATTTAAACTTGGATCAAGTATTATTGAATGGTTATATACAACCATAGCTACAAATTTGAAAATCAAATTTGAAATCAAGCAGATGGTGGTGAAGCTATTGAGCCCAGGATGAACTCGCACTGGTGGCATGTATGGAAACTGCCCAGCAATAGCAACAGAGACAGAATTTTTTTGTTATAAAGAGTGGGACAGGGCAACATTTTTGCTTTCAAGTTTCACATGGATGGCTGTGTATGGAAACATTCAGTATCCCGAACAATGAACTAGATATACTAGCTGGGACCAAAGGGCCTAACAATAGCAGAGGTAAGAAGCTGGTTAACATTATATACCTTGGATTTGTTTGTGAATGTACTTGGATGAATGTGATGAAAATTTAAAAATAATAAGTGACAGAATATTGATTTGTGGAGAATTATTGACAAATTACCATTAGTGATACAGTAAAATGTCTAAGTAGCTCAACAACGCATTGTGCTTAGCATGTGATCAGTCAAGCTGATTAGCAAATTATATGCAACAGTGCATGTCCATTGACCAAGACTGTGGAAACAACTTGGTTGCTGGTCCTCATTGAAATTCCTGTTAAAATGATAACATATGGACTGTGTAGTGTAGGACATTTTTCTCCTATCTAAACTGCTTTTTCCAATTAAGAATAATCTGCTCACTGATAGAGAGAGTAATGGTTTTCACTCTGTGAAAACCTACAAAGTGTACTTTTGTAGAATTCCCACAGCAAAAGCAAAGCCAGATCTTACCCACTTGTGACTAATTCCTAATGTCCTATCATTAAAATTACTATAGAAATCTTACATTACCACTGACACAACCTACTCTTCATGTTTTTTTTCTTCCCCATGTATATATAACATGCTCCAATATTGCACAACTCGTGCCATAGTGCTTATAGATTATACTGTATAGTCTGTTTTGGTCAAAGGGAGGAGGATACTTGGTCGATATTTCGGGAAGGCAATTGTGATATGGAAAGTATTGTACGTTTTATAACACCAAACTCTTAGTTATACTGAAGCATTCCAGATCTATTTTAATTGTGCATTTGTGATGTACTGTCTAGAGTAAGTTTGTGATTTTATGCCTTGATTGGAATAAATGTTATTACTTTAAACTAGCTCTACTGCGGCATTCCAGGTTAAGTATCTTACAAAAGTGAGTACACCCCTCACATTTCTGTAAATATATGTCTAACGTTTTATGTGACAACACTGAAGAAATTACACTATGCCACAATGTAAAGCAGTGAGAGTACAGTTTGTATAACAGTGTAATTTTGCTGTCCCAAAATAACTCAACACACAGCCATTAAGGTCTAAACTGCTGGAAACAAAAGTGAGTACACCCCTAAGAGAAAATTTCCAAATTGGGCCCAATTAGCAATTTTCCCTCCCCGTTGTCATATGACATGTTAGTGTTACTAGGTCTCAGGTGTGAATGGGGAGCAGGTGTGTTAAAATTGGTGTAATCGCTCACACACACACAAAACACTGAACAGGGAATACAGAAAGATACAGTATATACACACTAATACTGGGGGGCGTAACAGTGTAAAAGTAACAAACAAATGTTTGTGTGATCTTTAGGGTGATTTTTATTACTTTATAACAATGCTTTAATGCATTTAAATTGTAGCCATCATTCGGACTTGTTTGGTTGAAGTTGTGTGAACGGGAGAGTCATGGAAGGCAAACCAGCAAACAATTTAGTGACTGAAACAATACTACAATCTAGCAGCATGAACTCTGCTCAAGAAACGTATTTTGGAATTATCAGATTATAGCATGAAAGTTGTGTCAGCCCTGAAGAAATCAATGAAGAGTTTAGCATGGATTCATTTGCTACACGAGGACATGTTGACACATGAATGGTAATGGACGTTGGGTGAAGTGGAAACATTTTTTATACACTGCTCAAAAAAGAAAAGGGAACACTAAGATAACACATCCTAGTTATGAATATATGAACTAACTGTATGAAATTCTTTCGTTTTTACATAGTTGAATGTGCTGACAACAAAATCACACAAAAATTATCAATGGAAATCAAATTTATCAACCCATGGAGGTCTGGATATGAGTCACATTCAAAATCAAAGTGGAAAACCACACTACAGGCTGATCCAACTTTGATGTAATGTCCTTAAAACCAGTCAAAATTAGGCTGAGTAGTGTGTGTGACCTTCACGTGCCCGTATGACCTCCCTACAACTCCTGGGCATGCTCCTGATGAGGTGGTGGATGGTCTCCTGAGGGATGTCCTCCCAGACCTGGACTAAAGCATCCGCCAACTCCTGGACAGTCTGTGCTGCAACGTGGCGTTGGTGGATGGAGCGAGACATGATGTCCCAGACGTGCTCAATCGGATTGAAGGCGGAGGTAGTGGTCCTGGTGCTGGGTTGTTGCCGTGGGATAGATAAAGCCAGATTTATTTCTGGCAGCTGCATGATCGAGTCCTTTTCGATTAATATAGGTATTAATAAATAGAAAGGGACTCAGATCTATCCTGCACGCAGCACGGTGTCATCTTAAGCTACACACAACACAATACACCACTTACTTAATACTTTCCCACGGATGTCAATTTTCCCCCGGTGACATTACAAAATGACTTGCTCCACTCTCTGTTCCACTGAGCATTAAATAGGTTTGAAAGGAGACCGGCTGGAAGCGATTACTAATTAGACCGGTCTCTCAATCAACCCGATCAGGCAACAGTAGTTTAGGGAGTGGTGCACACTTAACAACGATAACATATGACATAAATCACCTGTAATAACCCATATATACAAATAGAACATAAATCAACAGTACCTATACAGTATGTACAGGCCATAAACACGTATAAACATGAATACATCTATAAACACAATCAGAGTCCATTGGCCCTATTTTAACGATCTAAGTGCATGGCGTGAAGCGCATGGCGTAAGTTCGCTTTGGACATGTCCAAATCCACTTTTCCTAGTTTGACAGTGGAAAAAATGGTCTATGCGCCAGGCGCATGGTCTAAAATGGTTGTACTAAGAGTCTTCATTAATTCATAGGCGTGTTTTGGGCGTAACATGCAATAAACCAATCAGAGATTCATCTTTCATTCCCTTTAAGAGCCAGGTGCGTTTGTACCTTTCGCGCATTGCTATTATGACGGCGGATTTGCACCGTAATATATTTATTTGTAATCTTTTGCATGTTCGTGTGCTGCTGCGCTTCGATGTGTGTGTGCAACAAGCATAGTGTGTGCAACAAGCATGCCATAGGTGCATTTGACTAATTTGCTGTTAAAATAACTATGACTTTAGTAGACCAGGTTTTTGTTGGTCAATGGCGCGATCACTTCCCGATGCCTCAAGATAGCAATACACCCAGAATTATCCTGAACACACCTCCCTGTTAGACCAGCACTCCCATAGGCACAAATATGGGCGCAAGTGCATTTGCTATTTAAACAATGTTGGCGCCTGACGTGAAATTGACAACAGCGTCAGTCTTAAACTAGCAAAGACACTTGCGTTCAGACTTTGCGCTGCATTGCGCCGGGTGCAAGATGTCTCAGTTCACCTGCCACACCATCACAACCAGGGACAGTGTGACACTTCCAATGTTAAAGCTATCGTTAGCTTTCTCAGGGTATATGTTATCGCCAAAATAAGACCATCAACCAGACATTGACCAGACCTTTAAAACCAAACCAATTGTATTCAGCGTTTATGATCATAATAAACCAAATCAAAAACAACTATAAAATAAAACCCAACGTGAGAGCTTCCCTAGTATCCCTGTTTCAACAAAATAAAACCAACTTCAGAGCTTTCCTTTCTCTCCCTAATTAGGCTGTTAAAACTTACTATGAGAGCTTCCTACTCATCAGTTTTAAACAGCCGAAACTTGGAAAAGGGGGTGCAAATATTTTGCGTGATTGGCTTACAGGCACCAATGCTTCTGATAAGACAAACAGTCCCTCAGAGATAATGCTAGAGAAATTCCTGAAAACTGGAGAGGTAATTTTAACATATTTAAACCTTCAACTATGTATACTTGTGACCTTTTTTCCCTGGTCAGGTCCTGGTCCTGTGTACACTCCCCCATGTTCTTGAGTTCACATCCATGTTCCTTTATCTGGTGTGTCTTGTGTTTTCAATTTTGTTAAGTAGTTTTTCCAAAGTGCTTAGGTTCTGTAACTTCTAGTTTTGGTTGTATTGATTTTCTGTGTTCAGTTATGATCCAGGGCCCGGTTCCCCAAAACGTTCTTATCGCTAAGTAGTTCTTAACCTATTCCTTAACCTAATGGCACGGTTCCCGAAACGTTCGTACGCTAAGTATATCTTCTGTAAGTCACACTTTCGTAAGGTTGGTCTGGACCATTCGTAGCTCTCTCTTAGCGTTGTTTGAGCTCAAACCGCTAGTCGCCGCCACTACAACAATGATTTTATGGACATTTTATAACTATAATAAAATATGTTCGCAGTGGATACAGGCCTATTTAGGAAATTGACTTTATTTGGTATCAGAACTAATATGTGGTAATTAGCCTAGGCTATTTCGTAATGTAATTAAAGCAATTAAATTGTCAATCACTTTTGATAATTAAAGTCTGGCAAACAAGTTAGCTCTAAATGGCTAAGATCCAGAAATTTGTAAGCATGGTGGTGTCCAGTAAGCGATCAACTATGGCAGTGATCTAACGTGTCCTTGTATTGAATCAAAGACGACTCCAAGTCCGCGGTCATGTCAATTGTTTTATTCTGCAAAACTTTTGACATTTTGCCTGACGTGGCTATATTAAAAAAATGTCGCCTCCCAAGACAAGTCATTATGAAGCTGCTGGACCTTCTCAGACCTGCGCTTGCCAGGCTAACGCAGCGGAATTTTGCTTTAAGCCCTGTAGTCCAGCTGCTTGCAGCGCTATGGTTTTTTGCTCGAGCTTCATCGAGGTCGTGGGAGAAAGAGCCTACAATGTTGCACACGTTCGCACACGCAACGTTGTCGAGTGTGCAATTGAAATCTGGAAGCTGCGCTTTCGGTGCCTGCACAAGTCGGCAGGAGGACTGCGCATGAAGCCTCTCAACTCTAGCGCAGGTACGGTGGCAACGGCCATACTCCATAACATGGCTGTGCGATGAGGCGCAACTATTCCGGAGGGGGAGGAGGTGGAAGTGGATGAGGAGGAAGATAGAGAGGGAGAAGTTGAGGTCCTCCATCCTCCACAGAGGGCTGCCCTGCACGCTGCAGGGGTTGAGTCAAGGCAGCTTTTGATTTCAAATGTTTTTGATTGATTTATATTTTCTTTTTGGAATAACTTGCTGAGCTATCATTAGCCGCCATTCATGATTGAATGGACTTTTCTTTTGATTCGTATTATGATGGAATGTTTATTTTTTTGAAAAATAAATGGTATTTTCAAACCTTGCATCCATTAAATGTTCTGTGTGTGATTCTAATCCTTTAAACCTTTACTCTATCATGCCATTGTGTCCATTCCATAAGTGGTCTATGCAACGCCAATCATTGACATGCTTCTCTTA
>JACXGM010032950.1:0-12452 GCA_016801145.1 Umbra pygmaea | reverse complement strand
TCTGTAGAGGTGAATAAAAGGAAACCATGTAAACATTAAAATAGTTTCTAATATGCTAATACATTAGAGAATGTACATGTCTGTAGAGGTGAATAAAAGGAAACCATGTAAACATTAAAATAGTTTCTAATATGCTAATACATTAGAGAATGTACATGTCTGTAGAGGTGAATAAAAGTAAACCATGTAAACATTAAAAGAGTTTCTAATATGCTAATACATTAGAGAATGTACATGTCTGTAGAGGTGAATAAAAGTAAACCATGTAAACATTAAAATAGTTTCTAATATGCTAATATATTAGAGAATGTACATGTCTGTAGAGGTGAATAAAAGGAAACCATGTAAACATTAAAGTAGTTTCTAATATGCTAATACATTAGAGAATGTACATGTCTGTAGAGGTAAATAAAAGGAAACCATGTAAACATTAAAATAGTTTCTAATATGCTAATACATTAGAGAATGTACATGTCTGTAGAGGTGAATAAAAGGAAACCATGTAAACATTAAAGTAGTTTCTAATATGCTAATACATTAGAGAATGTACGTGTCTCTAATTCTAAAACTGTAGAATGAGTTTCTTCCACCAGTTACATCAGTCCATCCTGGCCGTCGAGATATTGAAGAACGACTTTGGAACTTCATCGGCACAAATACCTCTGGCCATCTTGTCCAATGCATCTAGTTCTTGTGCTACCTGTTTGAAAGCTCATTTGAACAGCATTAGTTAATTGCTGTCAAATATCCAATTGGATTTCTTAGTGTACAGCTGTTGTTCAATCAGAACAATTGAACATAGGTAAAGGTAACACACCCCTATTGCATTGTATTTGCATTGTGTATGTATATGGCATTAAAAATGCTAATTAATGGAGGGGGGGGTCTTTCAATTAGGTTGAGGATATAAAAAATGTGTATTTATTCATATATTTATTTCATAAGGCTCATTTAGTCTTCCATACTGAACAGTATGCTTTCACAGGACTGACATTAATCTTAGGCTAAAGAGAAGGATAATAAATAAGAACTTACTTCTTACAATAGTGCTAGTAAAAGTGTTGTTTTAGATGATGTATCTAATGCATTTTAAAAACTGATGGTGTCTTTTTGTGTGCCGGTTCTTCAACTGTCTGTTGACTCATGCTAGAGGGTTTTGATAGCAGAGGCTACTACATGTAAGGACAATATGCTTGTCAGTGTTCACAGAATAAAAACATGCAGTTTTAACCAGTTTACCCAAATATCTCATAAAATCAATTTTTTAAACAGAACATACTTCACAATTTTTCTTTGCTGCAGCAGAACCTGTATTTATTGTCCAATATTTGCCATTTTCAACAAAATGTAATGCAACATCAGTTTGGGCTGTTGTGGAGTCCTGTGACGTAGCAATTTTGCTCTATCACACCCTTTATGATGCGCAGTCCAACATTAATTCAGGGCGTTTTATTAATTAATTGATTTATTAATAAACCTCGTACACTGTCTGTTCTGCATGCCAATTACATTTGTAAGTGAAAAGGCAGCATTACAAGAGGCTTCATAGCTCCAGCTTGCTACTGACTCCCAGCCATTCACACACTCCAGAACACCCACACTCTTTGCTTGATCAGGAGACCCAATTAACTTCCCCAAGTATGCATAAACAAAACAGATTGTATCTGTCCCGACTGCAGCCTCCAGCTTCGAATAGGGTCCATGACTGAGTCCCAAATGACACCCTGTTGCCTTCCGAGCTCTCATAGCAGTGCAGTGTTATATGCAGAATGCGTTGTCATTGGGGATGGAAGCAACCCATAAGCACACTTACAGATGATTAATTATTAACAGCAGCAGAAGTGCCAGCTCAGCATAACAACTGGAATGACTTACTTAGCTTGACATAAAAAAAGTAATGTGCCCAGTTAGAAATAGTATCCAAGTGGGCTTAAAAACTTGACATACACTGGCCTACACCACCTCCTGCCAAATACCCAAAAATATCATTACTGCAACACATTTCCACACCAACCCAAAATATCATCACTGCAACACATACCTGCACCAACTCAAAATACCACCACAGCATCTTGTATCCACACCAACCCAAAATACCACCACTGCTGGCTGGCTTTAATGAAAGTCCACAGGCGATTCAACTAATGAAACATTGGGCCGAACCTCAGGTTTCTTACGACTCACTCTTCCAATGCCGGACTATCATCATCATGGATATTTATGAATGACAAATTCATTAAAAAAAGGCTAGTATTTTTCAGATCAAATAAGTTAATGATAATATTATCACTTCATTTGTATAGCATAGTAGGAGTTTGTGTCAAAAACTTTCCCAAGTGAACTTTCTCCATTCGGACCCGATGGCTTCCTACAGTAGCTGCAAATTTGATTGGCAGTAAATTCCTGCTGTCAACAGCAATTTCATCTCATATATGTTGTTTTGGTTAAAAGGGTCTGAAAACTGTAGACCACTCAGGTACATTTTCCTGTCATCTTCCTGGAACCATTCTGTTAAAATATGTTTGAAAATACAAAATTCAGACTTTATGTTCAAATGTGAGCAACATTTTTATGAAGGTGTGCATGTGAACATTGTTGATACCAGGCATATTATTCCATGGCTGTAGTTTGCCATACCTGGTCAGCAACAATGTTCATATACACTCACCTAAAGGATTATTAGGAACACCCATTCAATTTCTCCTTAATGCAATTATCTACTCAACCAATCACATGGCAGTTGCTTCAATGCATTTAGGGGTGTGGTCCTGGTCAAGAAAATCTCCTGAACTCCAAACTGAATGTCAGAATGGGAAAGAAAGGTGATTTAAGCAATTTTGAGCGTGGCATGGTTGTTGGTGACAGACGGGCCGGTCTGAGTATTTCATAATCTGCTCAGTTATTGGGATTTTCACGCACAACCATTTCTAGGGCTTACAAAGAATGGTGTGAAAAGGGAAAAACATCCAGTATGCGGCCGTCCTGTGGGCGAAAATGCCTTGTTGATGCTAGAGGTCAGAGGAGAATGGGCCAACTGCTTCAAGCTGATAGAAGGGCAACTTTGACTGAATAACCACTTGTTACAACCGAGGTATGCAGCAAAGCATTTGTGATGCCACAACACGCACAACCTTGAGGCAGATGGGCTACAACAGAGAAGACCCCACCGGGTACCACTCATTTCCACTACAAATAGGAAAAAGAGGCTACAATTTGGAAGAGCACACAAAAATTGGACAGTTGAAGACTGGAAAAATGTTGCCTGGTCTGATGAGTCTCGATTTCTGTTGAGACATTCAGATGGTTGAGTCAGAATTTGGCGTAAACAGAATGAGAACATGGATCCATCATGCCTTGTTACCACTGTGCAGGCTGGTGGTGGGGGTGTAATGGTTTGGGGGATGTTTTCTTGGCACACTTTAGGCCCCTTAGTGCCAATTGGGCATCGTTTAAATGCCACGGTCTACCTGAGCATTGTTTCTGACCATGTCCATCCCTTTATGGCCACCATGTACCCATCCTCTGACGGCTACTTCCAGCAGGATAATGCACCATTTCACAAAGCTCAATTCATTTCAAATTGGTTTCTTGAACATGACAATGAGTTCACTGTACTAAAATGGCCCCCACAGTCACAAGATCTCAACCCAATAGAGCATCTTTGGGATGTGGTGGAATGGGAGCTTCGTGCCCTGGATGTGCCTCCCACAAATCTCCATCAACTGCAAGATGCTATCCTATCAATATGGGCCAACATTTCTAAAGAATGCTTTCAGCACCTTTGTTGAAACAATGCCACATAGAATTAAGGCAGTTCTGAAGTCGAAAGGGGGTCAAACACAGTATTAGTATGGTGTTCATATTAATCCTTTAGGTAAGTGTAAGCTGTAGCTTTAAGAAGATTCTCAATATATACCAGAGGACCTGACGTGCCAGTAAAATATTACCCACACAATTACACTAACGGTGCCTGCCAGTTCCATTGACATGAGGCAGGATGAGTCCTCACTCATGCTGCCCATGCCAAACGTTGATTCTGCCATCAGCCTGATGCAACTGTGATTTGTTGGACAAGGTAATGTTTTTCCACTACTTAATTGTCCTGGGTTGGTGATCAAGTACCTACTAGAGCTGTTTCTGTTATGAGCTGATAGGAGCAGAAACCAGTCTGGTACGTTACTGCAATATCTCATTCAGAAGGACAGATGGTCTTTGGTATTTGCCTGTTTTTGGCCTGATTCCCTCCATGCCATACTTCTTCATCCATCAATGAGCTGTCGTGTCAAAGGGCTGCTGCTGATGGGATGTTTTAGTTTGTCATAATATTCCCTGTTAACCAGAGACGTTGTGGTGGAAAGATTCCCACCTAATCTCGTTTCTAGTCTAGTGCATGCAGAGCAACAGCTTGGAACACCTTCCTCTCGAAGTTGGCTTTGGGAGAGGGAACCATTTTTATCATTGTTTAAATATACGTAATATTAACACTGCTGAGCATAACTCTAAGTCTAAATCCAGAAGCCATACCGGAAGAATATATACAGCTGCACAAGGACAAATGGGGTAGAGTGTCAATAAGGGCCGTTTAACTTTCAACAGATTAAGCCAATGGCTATTGCTCCATAATGGGCTTTTTACTCTACAATAGTTTCCGATAGCTTTCAGCAACATTTATGAATTCAATAGAGCTCATTTCCATATTGTTTGTATGGTGCGCTTGTAATCCAAGTCACTGGGAGGCTGAGTATGATTTGATGGCGGAGCGGATTTCATCGGAATCTATCATAGTGTATAAAGCCCCTAAATTCTGTTAGCGTCATCGGCCAGTGGTACCTAACCTCTCCTGGGGGCCCACAGTCTTTCCATGTATTTCATGTATCCCATTTCTTACACCTGAATCTAACTATGTACTAATTATCAAGCACTTATCTGTTTGATTCCTGTGAGCGAGTTCAGGGCAATAACATAATTGTGAACGTGTCTGGGACAAGATTAATTGCCATGTAAATAGACAGAAATAATGAGAACTCCATTAACACAAACTACTAATATGTTTAATTGAATACTGTATTTTAACATGGCTTCATACTGAGACTCAGGTATCTTTGGGAGGGGAGCCCTGCACGAGCCAAACACAACATGCATGATAAAACAAACATTTAACTTACACAACCCCACACAGTGATGAAATGTATAATGGGACAGCTTGTGTCACTCAACTGTGTTAATTTTTTCTTATCTTATTCTGAGGGTAATCAAGATAGTGTTCACTACTGTTTGAACATATTTTTTACAAGGCAGAATACAGAAATTGCTCAGAAATTGTTAATGACAAAATACAGGCAACATGAATGAGTTTGGAATGAGACAAAAGAAGATTAAGGAGAAGAGGATAATTGAGAGCAATACAGAACGGTTCAGAAGAGGATGAGTGAGTGATAAACAGAGAGAAGTGATAAGAGTGTGATTAAAAGCGAGAGACAGAAGGTGCCGAGTAAATGAGTGAGTGGATCTACCGTTTGTCCTTTCTACACCCCAATTACAGTTTGAAAAGGCCACATGACAAGAGGCTTCATACCTTTAGCTTACAACAACTGACACCCAGCTACTGTGTACACTCACTCAAGAATACACACACATGCTTAATCAGGAGACCCAATTAACTTCCCCAAGTATGCATTAACACAACAGATTGTATCTGTCCCGACTGCAGTCTTCAGCCCTAAACGAGTCCCAAATGACTTCCTGTTCCCAATACTCGTTACTCCTGACAAGGGAGATACCAATTTGTTGCAATTGCTTAACTGCTTCTGGCCATTCACCAACATAGCAGAACTTTGAATATTAAATAACTTGTGTAAAAAATATGAGTTAGGTGCCCATAACCTGATGCAAATGTCAGCTATTTATATTGTAGTGGTGAACATGGTGCAAAATTGTCACAAGTTGTAATGGCCTACCCCTCCTGTGGACACAGGATTAGTGCCACCTGCTCAACTGACTCCATGTCTCATGGGTTTTGTAGTTTTTATGTCCCACTTCTGACTACATTTTGTATGCTGGTTTCTGATTCCTGGACTTTCCTCGCATGACTTAGTTAACCAATAGTACGCTTTTCTCGTTCTCAACCATGCTCAGCTGTTGTCATTTGTCTCATTAGTATGTTTATTTAGTTCCTGAGTTTGTTTGAGTAGCTGTCAGTTATTGTTTGAATGTACGGTATGTGTGTTCGTGAGTGGATGTTACATTTTGCCCATCAATGTTGCTTTACTTTATATTCAGGATTTTTGTCGGATTAAACACTGTTTGATTTATTCTCCGTGCTATACCACACCTTGTTATAGAATGACTGCCCAAACTGTCAAACGATGCTAGCTAAAGCAATAGCGACGTGTCTGTTTCAATTATGTATGCAGGTTCCCCGGTGGATCTGTGGTGCATGCGACAACTGCGTACTGCACAGGCAGCCCGCGAGCTGGGCTTCATCTTTAGCAGACAAGTTAGAAAAGGTTAGCTATAAGCCACGCGACCGACATTTATCACATATAACGTAAATGTTGTGAACCAAAAGCCAATGGGCCACCAAAGTTTAGTATTTTTCCGTAGAAAGAACATTTAATTATCACGCAAATTATTTTTCACAAAGTTCTGTCTAGCCCATTGGCCCGGGACAGACGAATATAACCAGGTGACGAAGCGATATATCTAGTTCGACCCTTGGTGAGAGAGCTGCTTGATGAAAGTGACAGTTAAATAATTACTTACCACATTTTAGCATAGACAAATGATAGAAAGGCATCATTTTTCCCCTTTAAGTGTTTCTCTAATATACTGTATAGGGAATTTATTCCCTGTGAGGTTTAACTCACATCACAATACATTAGAATGCATGGGATTTTGTTCCCCCTGTCTACCTTACACTGGCTTTTTCTGTACCATAGATCCAGGTGACAGCTTGTTGCTGGTTGTCAAAATAGACATCAGCCACAGAGTCAACCGCAGTGCTAGTCTGCATTATTTATGATTGGGAAAGGCAGAGCGCTGGGTTGTATCAATGAAAAGAGACTGAGAGTAAGAGATGGAGAGAAAATGAGAGACATGGAGAGGTTTGAGGGATAGAGAGAGCGAGAGACGGTGAAAAATGGGGGGCAAAGCAGAGAGAAGGAAGGACAATGAGACAGAGTGAGAGAATGATAGAGAGACTGAATAAGAGAGCGAGTGACCAGCCAAAGAAAAAGAAAAAGACAGAAGGCATTTGAACTTTTAGGACAATCTACTGTACCTTTGTTGAAACTGGCAATAATACTCATTAACCCTCCAGTTACTGAGTATACTCATGTGAAATAAATACCTCTTTAGCTCAACCCCTGGTAATCATACAGTACTAATGGGATCTAGATGCAGACAACTTAGGCTACTCAAAAATATATAGCAACACTGTTTTTTTACCTCTATTTTTCTCCTTTTACCGTTTCTCAACGCAGATGTCTTTAGTTGATACACACGCAGATGCCAGAGTTTGATGAAGTCCTGTAATGCTGTGTCATGTTATGTAATGCTGTGTCATGTTATGTAATTCTGTGTCATGTTATGTAATGCTGTGTCATGTTATGTAATGCTGTGTCATGTTATGTAATGCTGTGTCATGTTATGTAATGCTGTGTCATGTAGCAGGGAGAGATGGAGACATATGTGAAGGTATTCAATGACAACCAAGTTTAATAAAAGAATGACAAAAACACTAAACAAAATAAAAAAATACGTCAAAACGTACGTCGTCTTAAGTGAAACTACCAAAATATCTAGCATACAGTTGTGCTCATAAGTTTGCAAACCCTGGCAGTCAATGTGAAATTTCAGCATTGATTTTGACAATATGACTGTAATGTAAGTATAGTGATCATATGAAGCCATTAATTATCATGTAGTTGTTTGGGTCCTTTGTAAACTATACTAATATCTGAAATCACCCAAATGGCCCTGATCCAAAGTTTACATATGCTTGAATGTTTGGCCTTGTTACAGACACACAAGGTGACATACACAGGTTAAAATGTCAATTAAAGGTTAATTTCACACACCTATGTCAATTTCAATTGCAATTAATGTCTGTGTGTAATGAGTTTGTTAACTCTTATCTGGATGCACTGAGAAGGCTAGATACTGAGCCATGGGGAGCAGAAAAAAACTGTCCAACGACCTGTGTAATAAGGTTGTGAAACTGCATAAAGAAAATTTATATAAAATATATCCAAAGCTTTGCAAATACCAGTCAGTACTGTTCAATCACTTATTAAGAGTTGGAAGATTTAGGGATCTCTTGATACCAAGCCAAGGTCAGGTAGACCAAGACAGATTTCAAACAAAACTGCCCGAAATACTGTTTAGGATAAAAAGAACAACCCACAGGTAACCTTGAGATATATACAGTACAGGCTGCTCGGTAAAAATATGGTGTGGTTGTTTTAAGGAGCACAATACAGCAATACTTGAACAAAAATGAGCTGCATGGCCGTGTTGTCAGAAAGAAGACTTTACTGTGCCAGTGCCACAAAAAGCCTGGTGGCAATATGCCCGACAACACCTTGACACGCCTCACAGCTTCTGGCATACTGTAGTTTGGAGTGGCGAGAACAAAATAACACACACACAGATTGTTACGGGTCCCTTCATGTATGGAGGTATTAGAGACAGGAGCGAAGGAATTGTACCAAAGCAAGAGCGTTTATTTCCATATACTTCGACGAAACAAAACAATACTGCCACGTGGGGCTAAACAGAGGATCCAAACACATACCTGGAGACACGCAACAGGAAACCTTGATCAACAGGGGAATGACAGTAACACACAAACTAAATACTAATACAAACGAGGACTAACGCAACACACCTGGGAGCAATGACGTAACCTAAATGACGTAACCACAAAGCACAGCATGAACCAGACACAAGAGGGAGCCATAACACAACACATGAGGGAGCACACTAGAGAAACTAAAACGCACAGGGCAGGAACTACAAAGGACACATGTGGGAATAACCAGACTAACGTAACCACCGTGTACAACACTGAATTCAACAAGGGAGACATATACACAAGAGACATAACCAACAAAAGGAGTCCTTATCCCAGCCCTTCCAGGGCTGGATGTGACACAGATATACACAAACAGATATACACACAGAAACACAAAGTATATGATGCATTAGGTGGTTCCATAAATGGAAATATTTCATTCATTAAAATAACCATGTTACTATTTGCCAAAAAAACGTGCGAAGCCCACAACAAACCAAAATATACTCAGAACATTCTGAGTTTTTTCATTATTTAGAGATTAGAAAACCTCCTCTGTTACAATTGATTCTAATCAATATGCAGTTACCACAAAATGCACTTAACAATAATAAAGGGCATAGCTGTAAGGTAAATTAAACACTTTATGAAATACACATGGAAACCAACGATCTAAAAGGTGTTTCTTAAATGGCATCATCATGTGTGTGCATGTGTATTACCAAAACCTAAAACAGACTATTCCATAGAGAGGATATTTGATATTAAATTGGAATGTGTTGTTGAGCCTCCCACAGCTACTAAGATGAAGGCTACTGTTTACAGTAGGTTTTGGTTTCAAAACATATTTTCTCCCTGCAACAATAAACAGTGTGTTTGTGTGCGTACGTGCGCATGTTCTAGTATGTCATGGAAACCAGCTAGCAGAGACTTGCAGGTGGCTTTGCCTCAGGTCTGATGCCTCAGTCTCACTGCAAAGTTGACATCACTCCCCCTATAGTCAGACATCTCTGGAGAGAGGCTGAGCTGCTTTTATCACATCTACTCATCTGCTGACTCACGTCCTTGAGGTCTGCCCTGTCTTTATCTACCCCTGTCTTTTCACCCTCCCTCCCTAAATATCATACTATCTAAATGCTTCTCTCCCTCTCTACATTTTCCTCTGATTCTCTACCTCTATGCAACTCTCTTTCTTTTAGGCAAATTGCTGTATGTTCTGAATATGAAATAATCGCTGTGAACCTGTTTTTAATCTAAGCCATCAGTCCAGCATCAATTGTCAGCTGCAAGTTGTGTGGCCTTTTTAAATTATAATTGGGGCGCAGGAAGGACAAACTGTGGTTTTCACTCACTCCCCTAATACTCTCTCTCCAACAGGTTTTGTCTATCATTCTGTCTTTGTAGGATGCCTCTGTTTTTGTTCTCCATCTTGTCCATCATTTTCAACACCAAAGTGTTCTTGAGAATTTCAGTAACACTGTAATTGAATTGTAAAAATTTCAATTCAGTTCCCAAAGAGATGAGCATGAAGGGGGCCTGCAACAGCAGTTGTTATCCAATACTTCCTGCAGAATTGAATCTTTTATAAATACCAACAATCAACATTAATGTTATAAAGCCTTTTTTTACAACAGCAGTCGTCACAAACTGTCAAAGCACATTGTGTGACTGCTGTTGTAAAAAGGGCTTTATAAAATACATTTGATTGATTGATCAAGCTATTTGGATATATTGTCAGAAGAAGGTCTCTGCTACCATCAAGACAAATGACAAGAACAGAAATGATTGATTTGTAATTGAAACTTTAATCGGAATTGGGTTGTATCGTTCTATGGTACGTGTGCCAGTCATTTTGGAAAAATATTTGCTAAATTGATTTTTTCTTTGCACAATTAAACCTCAAAAGTAATATTTTACTTGTATTTTTCTTCTTAGCAAGGACACAAATTCTGAAGTACTAATTAGTACTAATACAAATTATTCATGCTTTGATGTGCATAGCTTTGAGAATTATCAAAATCCATATTAAAAAAATAAAGCAAATTATTTGACTAGGCTTCACTCACCATGACAGATTTTGTGGCAACCTGTGGAAAATGTTGTGCTATTCACTGAATGCTATCAAAGACATTCTGTGTTTAGTTCATGCTTAAAACTGGATTGAGATGTGCTCTGGTAGTCATGTTTAACAGTATTCATCCCAAGTACTGGTAGTCATTATATTTTAAAAACAATATTCTGTGGAAGATGTGGGTACTGAAGTAGTGGGCCATTTGTTGTGGCATTTTTCTGTATGGTGAACAATACATCTTAAAGGTATCAGAGTTTTACCCATGTCATCAACCATTTTACTTTTACGATCAACAGTTTAACAAACAACCCCCTTTTCTGATAGGGCTTGTGTAACTGAGTTAAGAACATACTGTAATCTCACTCCACAGCAAGCATGAAATGTCGCCGAAGAGTTATAAAATAGGTACCTTTTGTATAGCTCACTCCGTTGGTACGTTGCAAGCAGGGCTGTGTCGAGTGTTGCGGAGCAGATGGCCGCGGGTTCGAGCCTGGTATGGGGCAAGGCAAACTGCCGTGCGGGCTGCTAGCAAGGGTGCGTTCGGAGCCGTTAGACACCCGTCACACTTGCATCTTCCACTTGGTTCAGAATATGACGGTTAATTAACCCTTTTTCAAGATATAAAGTTTAAGGGTGAATCCCATTTCTCTGTCTTACCCCTTCCCCTACCCCTTCGTCTTAACCCTAGCCCTTGTCCCTCGAAACCGAGTGGTAAGGGATAGGGATGAAAACATACCCCTATGAAATGAGACACCACTTGGTTACAGTTACGTTATCATACATCGTCGCTAGCTGGCTGATACATCACCAGAGGCGACAAGTGTTGATCACAAACTTAAAGTTATCAAATGAAATCCGCTGCTAATGTAGTTTAGTTAAAACTTTAGACATGTATTGTCTCCATTCAAGGCTAGTCATTGAAATGCGGGAATGTTGTTTACATCAGCAATGTAACGAAACTAGCGATTTTTTAAAACGTTTCAATTAAGAACATGGTTGCAAATATACAGGTCCTTCTCAAGAAATTAGCATATTGTAATAAAGTTCAATATTTTCCATAATGTAATGATACAAATTTAACTTTCATATATTTTAGATTCATTGCACACCAACTGAAATATTTCAGGTCATTTATTGTTTTAATACTGATGATTTTGGCATACAGCTCATGAAACCCCCAAATTCCTATCTCAAAGAATTAGCATATCATGAAAAGGGTCTCTAAACTAGCTATTAACCTAATCATCTGAATCAACTAATTAACTCTAAACATCTGCAAAAGATTCCTGAGGCTTTTAAAAACTTTTAAAAACTTACAACAATGTAAGAATTTTAAAATAGTAATGACAATAGTAATAATAATAATAGTAATAATAATAATAATAATGATAAAACGCTATGAACTGAGCAGTGGTCTGGAAAATGTACAACAGTAGAAGTAGTAAATGTTATAGAATTGGCATGGAAAATTTGCTTTTAAAGGTGCATTTGAATTCTGCTACATCAGATGTAAAGAGCATAAGGTGACCAGAGAGTGTTTGTGCTCAACAGACGATTTGTGATCAGTGTCTGTGTTCCATGTTGAGC
>JACXGM010032948.1:0-12453 GCA_016801145.1 Umbra pygmaea | reverse complement strand
TGAGTGGTTAAGGTTAGGTTAGGGGTTTGGGAAAGGCTTACATCGAATTAACAGCAAGGTTTCTGAGTGGTTAAGGTTAGGTTAGGGGTTTGGGAAAGGCTTACATCGAATTAACAGCAAGGTCTCACTGTGCGCCAATCGCGGACTTTTCCGTGAAACTGCCACGGAATTTGATCCGTGTCCATTTCACAGAATTTTCTGCCATTCCGTGGAACTGTCACGGATTCTGAGGTTCATATTCCGTGGCAGTCTCACGGATTTCTAGGAGATCAGGCTGTTCATGGTGATTTGTGGGATGCACATCCAGGGCACGAATCTCCCATTCCACCCCATCCCAAAGATGCTCTATTGGGTTGAGATCTGGCGACTGTGGTGTCTGTTTACGCCAAATTCTGACTCTACCATCTGAATGTCTCAACAGAAATCAAGACGCATCCTACCAGGCAACATTTTTCCAGTCTTCAACTGTCCAATTTTGGTGTGCTCTTGCAAATTGTAGCCTCTTTTTGCTATTTGTAGTGGAGATGAGTGGTACCTGGTGGGGTCTTCTGCTGTTGGAGTTCAGGAGATTGCCCTGACCAGGACCACACCCCTAAATGCATTGAAGCAACTGCCATGTGATAGGTTGAGTAGATCATTGCATTAAGGAAATATTTAACGGGTGTTCCTAATAATCCTTTAGGTGAGTGTATATTACAATGTTAATTGTATTATAACTACATTATAATGTTAGCTGTATGATAGCTGGTAATAGTGTTAGCTGTGTGATAGATATTTTGTTGTGTTAGATATATGATAGCTATGTTGTAGTATTAGCTGTATGATAGTTATGTTGTAGTGTTAGCTGTATGATAAGCTATGTTCTAGTGTTAGCTGCATGATAGCTATGTTATAATGTTAGCTGCAATGATGCTATAGTGTTAGCTGTATGATAGCTATGTTATAGAGTTAGCTGTAGGATAGCTATGCTTTATAATAGCTATATTGTAAAGTGCATGGTAGCTATGTTATAATGTTAGCTGTATGATAGCTATGGTGTAGTGTTAGCTGTATGATAGCTATGTTATAGAGTTAGCTGTATGATAGCTATGTTAAAATGAAAGCTATGTTGAAGAGGCAAGAGTGACATTCCCCCCGTCAGGGGGTCAAAGGGGGGCAGGTTGTCAAAAGGGGGGCAGGTTGTCATTGCCATGTGTCAAAAAAATATTTGACACATGGCAATGACAATTCAACAAAATACAAAGTATTTATTCAATATTTGTGTGTGTGTGTGTGTGTGTGTGTATGTGTGTGTGTGTGTGTGTGCGTGCGTGCGTGCGTGCGTGAGTGGGTGAGTGAGTGAAAGAGTGAGTGAGTGGGTGAGTGAGTGAGAGAGTGAGTGAGTGGGTGAGTGGGTGAGTGGGTGAGTGGGTGAGTGAGTGAGTGGGTGAGTGGGTGAGTGAGTGAGTGAGTGAGTGAGTGAGTGAGTGAGTGAGTGAGTGAGTGAGTGAGTGAGTGAGTGAGTGAGTGAGTGAGTGAGTGAGTGAGTGAGTGAGTGAGTGAGTGAGTGAGTGAGTGAGTGAGTGAGTGAGTGAGTGAGTGAGTGAGTGAGATTGTGACTAGTGTTGATTATCAAGGGACACATGTAGTGCACAGAATCAACAAATATGTCAGTAGTTTTAAAATTAGATAGCTTAGTTGTCTTTTTTGACAAAGTAACACAACCTATATTTCACAGGGGTGTTGCACTTAAAGAGACATCAAAAAAGCCCAACCCTTTCATTTACCTCTTCATACAGCTGGAATATGGAGGCCTTTTCTCCTTGAAGAATGAGGTTCTGTGTAGAGAACACTGAGAATGTGGCCTGAAGGAACAGGGGATTGGAAAATGCCTCCAACAGCCTTCTGAACCTTGTTGATTCTCATCTGCAAATAGACAAGTTGTTAATATTGGGTCTCTCATATAACTATCTTGAACTAGTGCCAATATAATGTGTTATAGTGTTAGCTGTATGATAGCTATGTTTTTATGATCGCTAAAGTGCATGATAGCAACGTTATATTGTAAGCTGGATGATACATTTTTAACTTGATAGCTATGTCATAGTGTTAGCTCTACTAGCTATTTTGTAGTGTTACCTGTATGATAGCTATGTTGTATTGTTACATGTAGCTGTATGACAGCTATGTTGTAATGTTAGCTGTATGATAGCTATGTCATGTGGTTAGCTGTATAATAGCTTTGTTCAGTTTTGGAATCCACTAAGCCAGCAGCTGTTTTAAAGACCTGGTTGGTGGATGGATGACTGAGGACAGAGCGAAGGCCAACAGCACAGGAAAAGAAAACATTAATCAAGACAGCCACCTGACATCTGTAGAGAGAAATCCAAGACGGGCACTTGACCGTCAGATCCAGAGGACGTTCGACTTTACCAGACCTAACTCCCTTGTCAGAACATTACTCAGAAGCTGGCTTGAGAACACAAACACACACATACACATAAACAGCACACATTCACATATACTCGTAGTTGCACAATTGATTAATACACTTGTAGGGTCAGTCAGTGCTGTGGTCAGTGTCCTAAATGAGATGCAAGGTGAGGACTCAATGACATAACCTTAAGCTAGACACAGAAGCTCTTCAGTGAATCTCTTTAAAAAAAACAGTTTTTCTTGGTGCCTCAGTGGGATATGGGAAAAATTCCAGACAGGAAGTGCCATGCAATGTAGGGTTTTCCTCACCTGTGTGGATGTTTCTTTAAAGTAGTGAATGACTCCTGGGACACATTGTTCTGACTGTCCCTACAATTGATATGAGTGTTCCTTGAATCATGAGAACATTGCTATAATGGGATATTTGCCACAAAAGATCTACCCTATTTGGCAGAGATACTTTCAGCTTTGTTTAGATAAGATAAACAACACTTTTTCACAGTGTGCCGAAGCAGATACGTTGGTTGTTGTTGTTTTGCATTTGGCCCATGTAAAATGAACAGATTGAGTATTAACCTGGGTTTCATTGTCCATAATGTTTGTTGTCTGCTCTTTTTGTTAGTTGAGCTTTCATTTTTGTGTCTGTCTTCATGCACAGCCCAGCCCTCTCCCAGCATGCACGCTTTTCAATGCCATTACTGCAATGCTAAAAGCCTACCACCACTGTTACCATAGCAACTGTTACTACTACCATGCTTGTTGTCTTTCCTCAAAATTATGTACGTGTGGTTTGCCTGTTGGTATTTACATTTACATGTCTGTACATGTCTGTCAAACTGTCTTTCTGCTTTTTCTTTCAAAATAAAATTGTATTCATTTGGCAGGCACTCTTATCCAAAATAAAATGGCAGTTTGAGCCACATATGGTGTCCGTGCTAGATTACAGATGTGCTATATATTATATTACTTTTACAAATTCATCGTCTCAGATACTTTGGTTGGTTTGGCCTCCTTGACTTCAAAAGACCCACACAGCAAAATCGCCACTGTTAAATCAACTCTGAGAGTGTTAAATTAACACTCTCAGTGTTTATATAGTGCCAATGGGAAGCATATAGACACTGACAGTGTTACTTTAACACTCTCAGAGTTGATTTAACACTTGATTTTGCTGTGCAGACATTGATTGTTGTGCTTTTATAAGCCTGTCCCGCTGAAACTTCCAAATTATCCAACTCAAAAACATATTGAAACAACAACAGTTATCAGATGCGCTCACAAGATTGAGTTTGGATAGTCATAAGCAAATTTAACTAATTTGGAAATGACTATCCAAACTCATAGAATGCCTTAAATTAGAAGACTTGGTGCCAATGACACGTTTTATATGAATCATACGTTACATTTTCACTGTTAAGTGTGATTGCTATTTTCTAGTATATCCTTCATAAATGTGTGTTTACAAGCTAAATAATCTTAGCTTTTCCAGTCTTCTTTGATACTTTTGTGAAAAGAGAGTGAGGTCAGGGGATCAATACATGCTTCAGGTTTTGGGCACAATTGTGACATACTAAAGTAAATATATATTATTGTATTTATATAAAAACAAAACAAAATACCTTTTGGCACCTAGATCCTCAATTATTTTCATTCCCTCAGCTTTCCTTGTTCAAATGAAACAAGTGATCCAGAACACATAGAAAGGGGGAGGGGAAGCCATATTGGGATTTCACCATATGCATGTCTTGTGAAGCAGCTTAAATAGCAGGGGAATATAATTAAATTGAACTACTTTCTCATAATTCATGATAGGACTGCATCAGCTATTCATATCTCCGGCACCTTTTTGAAGTAGGCTAATGGATGTTATTGTGTGCCAATGTGTGTTGTGTTACTAGTTATCATGCCAGAACATCAGTTTCAACAGTTTTCCCGAAGGAGTACCTGGCAGATACTGTAGCACAAGTAAGTGTATCACTTCTAATATTTGTTGTAATTGCAAATATTGCCATTAAATAAGCAGTGTCAGTAACTACTGCTAGACATGCACTTAAACAAAATACACACTTAGAGCAAAGACCAACAGGACAGACTTTAAAGGATTTTCACACAAACCCCAAAAATCCTTTAGAGGCTTGCAGTTATGTATAAACTTACTATTTGGCCACCTCTAACCAATGCTCACAACCAGAAACGGTTGCAGTGGGCCCAGAAATTCATGAAGACTAATTTTCAAACAGTCTTGTTTACTGATGAGTGCCGTGCAACCCTGGATGGTCCAGATGGATGCAGTAGTGGATGGTTGGTGGATGGCCACCATGTCCCAAGAAGGCTGCAACATCAGCAAGGAGGTGGTGTTTTGGGCCAGAGTCATGGGGAGAGAGCTGGTAGGCCCCTTTAAACCTGCGGTATGCTAGATGTTCCCGACCTGGCGTGCGCCAAAGTGACGTCATGGGAGTGCAGTAACTATTTATACTCGTGCATGGTGCTCGCGACACTAGTTGCAGTCTTCTCCTTGACAGAGGTGTCGCAACTGAGAAGAGGCTACCGACTTTGATATTTCTACAGACTAGAAGAAGAAGAAAAAGGTAAATGATGGCAGAACTGGCATTGACGTTAATTTCAACAGTGGCTAAGATTATCTTAATTGTGTTGTTTACAGTTTTATTATGAACCATTAACTGTGTTATTGTGAATCGTTTACTGGCCCTCAAACTCGTCCATGCTTCCTGTTTCCGTTTTGCCGTGGGCCACTGAAAAAAAAGAGTGGTGCACACCCTTGGCTCGTGCGCTCGAAATCCCCAGTTGGGAACGTTGAGTATACCACACGCATTGGGGTCCCTGGAGGTGTGAAAATTACCTCAACAAAGTATATAGAGCTTCTCTCTGACCACTTTCTTTCATGGTACAAAAAGAAGAACCGTTCCTTCTGTAGCAAAATCATTTTCATGCATGACGATGCACCATCTCATGCTGCAAAGAATATCTCTGTGTCATTGACTGCTATGGGCTTTATGTTTTGACCTGTGGAAAGCCTTGGACACTGGTAACAATTTACTGCTTCTTAAAAAACTGATCTCCTTGGGGTTAGCCGTAGACACTTGTGCATGCTTTCAGAATTAGCTTAGCAGTACTTCACAGGCTATTGTTGGTCATGGAGTACTCTGATTTTGTTACTATTCATAATGAAGTAACACAGGGTTCAATTCAGTTCCTTTATTGTTTATTATGTACATAAATGATATCTGTAACAATGTGAAAACATTTTTCTTTCAGTTCTATGCTGATGACACAGTACTTTATGCCGTAGCCCCATCCCTTACTCAAACGTTTACATTCCTGCAGACTGATTTTGATTTGTTAAAAAATGCACTTGTAGACCTAAGGCTTATACTTATGTTAAAAAGTCCTGTGTATGCGGTTTTCTTCACTCAAACATCTACAAATGGATACTCTTAACATTACTACTATCGATGGCTCCGTTTAAGAACGTCCCCCCTCCAATAAATACCTGGGAATTTGGTTTGACGATAATCTCTCATTTTATACACATATAATTGAGCTGGTAAAGAAACTGAAACTGAGAATATGTACTGGCCACTTCCATGTCAGTGCTTGATTATGCTTCCATGTATCTATGCATGAGTCAGCATCAGCACTGAAACATTTGGATTCAGTATATTATGCAGCATTGCATTTTATTACTTGAACAAACTATCACACTCATCATTGCCTGTTATACACTTCAGTTGTCTGGGACTCCTTGACCAAAACATTCAGTGGTCAAATACTATATATCAGACTCAGTCTCAGGGTCTTTTATTACTAGAGACACCAAGGGTTCACTCTGAGTTAGGTATAACGACTTTTGAATACCATGTCTCACACTCATGAAATGATACACAGAGCAAACTTTAAAAAAATATATTATTATTTGTATGTGTTTAATTTCATTTTCTTATACTTTTGTTCTGTTGTAGTTTTCTTTCGCTAGTGTTTTTATATTGTTGTATCACAGGGCACAACTGTAAAAGACTCTGATCTCAGCTTGTTTCCTTGTATAAAAAAAGGTTTATAAATGAAGTAAAAAGATAGATGTGTGATGTTTCTTTTCCCAATTCTATCTCTGAATGTCTCTACAGTGATTATGTGAATAATTTTTCTGACCATCTCAGGCATTTTAATATGAAAATCACACTAGTCTACCAGTAACTTCAGCTAAACATTTCTTTAAAAGTATGAGGCCAAATACAGTGAATGATAGTTCTCTAAAGTTTGCAACAATTTATTTAGCATGCACTATATTTCTTTTTTGTTTTAACTACTACCTAGCTGAAGTCATCCAGTTTCAACCTGCCTAGCTGCACTCCAAAACAGCTAGCACTGGGCACTTTACAGATTACTTTATATTTAGAGTGATTCATAAACATTCTATGAAATAAAAGACGAGTCCCTCCAATTTACAACACTAAGCTCATTTTAATTTAGCTTAAAGTTAAGTTTATAATCTTTTATATTAACTGAAACAATATTCTACACCACACATTCATCTGCCTCACTGTATTTCAGTGCCTTTCTATTCCCTGTCTGTCTTCTCTATTTTCATCCATATTTCCCCTTGTCCTCGTCTTTCTCCCATACACATTCATCTATGTCACTAATCAGATAGTGTGACTGGGTAGGCAAGACATCGTACCTGAGCCCTTCATCTCCTGAGCCAATCCAGTCGCACCTCATCACCTTTCTCTAAATTATTCATGATGGAGGAGGAGAATCCAGAATCAGCAGAATCTATTTTTGTACCTTTCAGAGACCGCCTGTTTGACACAAACACACTAGGAACGCACACGTATGCACACACGGGCACACTCCCATGCACAGCAGGCCCAGGGCAATCCTATAAATAGAAGCAGAAGGCAGAGGGCCTGGTCTCCTGGTCCTCTGCTGATGGTCTGGAGGAGACTAATGAGATCCCATCAGAAAAAGGGTGGAGCTACAACTGTGTTTGTGTGTGTCTGTCTGTGTGTGTTTGTGTGTGTCTGTGTGTTTATCTGTGTGTGTGTGTGTGTGTGTGTGTGTTTGTGAGCCTCTGTGTGTGTCTGTGTGAGTTTGCGCGTGCATCCCTCCAGCAGGCATGAGATGTTGCACGGTGGGGACTCGTAACATAATTAAGGATTTTACTGTTAAAGCCACACCTGTTGCATATGTGAAAAAAACATTGGATCTGATTTGAAAGGATGGACGGAAGCCTGGCAGGGCCAGAAAGAGCAGAAGGATCAGTAGTAGCACTGGAAACGCCCATGACATGACAGTGTGTCTAATACAATAGAGCTGTCTAGTGCTGAACCACTTTCAAATCAATTGGTGATTTTGATGCGCAGATGTGGCAGCATATATATTCAGACCAAATGACGATGACCAACAATCAATGGTTCACCAGGTGTTTAGTGACAGTGTTAATTGCCAGACAGTGGTACACCGAGCTCCATTGCTCTGCTCGACTCAGTTCATGTCAGCGATTCCTACAATGGGTACAAACACACCATATCTCCCATTCATCATACAGTTCAGCTCAGTTGCTTGGATACGGCTACTGGATGAACAATGGTGATAGACTTCCTGTTTGCTCAGCTGAGGTTTCCAACTGCCAAAACAAAGTTCTTCTATTTTGTCCAGCTCCAAGACCAGAATTACACCAGCTTCAAATAGACTGAATTGGAAAATCCCTCAAGCCTGTTCTCAGATCAATCTTTCTAGAGGTTGTCAAGGAGGCACAAACATACCTGGGGGAATTAGCATCCCCCATCTGTCAGTCAACCAATCAGTTGTAGTGTCAAGTAATTACAGCCTTTTCAGGTTCTTTATGTTATGGTTAGAATAATAAAAATGATACTTCAGTATTTTGTTAATATCGCCTTTTCTTAAATGTGTATGTCTTTACATTCAGAGTCAAGAGGTTGGTTTTTGATTTAATGCCTCTCATGCTAGCAGACACTAAACACATCCATTAATTTAGGGCTGCAACAACGAATCAATGAAATAGAGTGAGCTATGATAAAATGCACTGTTCCAAATTATTATGCACAACAGATTTTCAAAACAAATTTATAGGTTGTAAAGAACTGAAAATGGCCATTTGTTGAATTTGCACCATTAGGAGTTAATATTTACTGAAATCAAAATCTATTTCAATCAAACACATCTTAACAGGGCAACTTACATGTTAACATAGGACCCCTTCATTGATATCACCTTCACAGTTCTTGCATCCATTGAACTTGTGTGTTTATGGAGATTTTCTGCTTGAATTTGTCTGGCAGTAACCTTCCTCATTATGCCTTTATCTGCATGAATTCATCGGTGCTCTGAATCGGCCACAAATCTCTTCACAGTACGATAATCACGCTTAGGTTTTTGTGAAATATTGTTTTCATACCTTGTCCAATTTCACGCTTTTCCGCAGCAGAGAGATCCATTTTCTTTCCCATATTGCTTGAAACCTGTGGCCTGCTTAATAATGTGGAACATCCTTCTTATAAGTAGTTTTCCTTTAAATGGGCTCACCTGGTAAATTAATTATCACAGGTATCTGAGATTGATTTCAGTGATCCAAAGATCCCGGATACACAATACCATCCATGAGTTTGATTGAAAAACAAAATATTTTATGTTTATGATTTGCATAATAATTTGGAACATGGTGTAATTGATTATCAAAATAGTCATTAGTTGCAGCCTTACATAGTAACAGTAACTAACCACTGTTCTAGAGTTAGTTTCCAACTTTGTTCAAATGGCACAAATAGACATTAAATATTTTATCGATGTTAATGTCAAAGTTGCCAATTGAAATTATGATTACGTTTTTTTATAACCTTCTATTTGCTTATTATTTTACATGAAATGCATTATTAAATAATTACATGAAATTATTTTGGGGTTGATTCTGCCAATTAACACAATGCATATACATAATTGTTTCCCATTACCTTAGATTTGAATGGTGAAATGCTTAGAGTCGAAGGGTGTACTTTGGTTTTACTATTTGATTAAAGCCAGTCATCATGTCTTCTCAAATTGGTAGCAAACAGCCACTAGCCAAAAAACAATCTAATGTTCTCTTTTTCCCTCATCTAGTTAAGTTAGTAGGTAACTTGCTAGTGGCAATAGGCTAGCCAAGTCTGACTCATGCTACAGCAAAGCTGTCTGAAACATTCTGTTTCAGTAGTTCAGTGAAATAATTCCTAATGTTTTTGTACCATTTGTGTTTCAATTCTTCTCTCACTTTCTTAAGCTACTTCTCTCTCCAGTCCCAATGCACAATGATTGATGGTTCTTGTAGCTTATTGCCATGTTTAGCACTGAACTAGATTATATATTTGCCTAATTAATCTCTGAATTCCCAAATCCCTCCAGTTTGTTTGTTCTTCAGTTCCTCTCATGATTTTTTTTTCAATTCTCTCTAGAGAAATGCTATGCTGACCTCAATAAAAGAACTGGAACTGATTCTAACTTAATTAACCAATGAGGTTTCAAATAGTTAAGTACTATGGATAAAGGTAACAGGGGGTTGTCAATATATAGACAATAACACAGTTACAATCTGTTTTTATCATCTGGAGCCTCAGGACACAGAAATTAGCTGTTGAATAATGGCAAACTACCAAATACACCTGTGCTACATTACTGCAATTAGAAACTGGTTATCAAAGCAATTACAACAGTCCAAAGTTATTTCCTTTACCTTTACTTGACCAGTTCATATGCCATGGTTTTCAGATATTCACCAAGAGGTTTGTCAAAAGTCACCAATATTTTATTATTCTCTGTTCACTAGTCAGTCAGTATGTTTTCTGTAAATTTCTGATCATCACCTGCAAGATGGTGTGTCAGCTGGGTATGTTTGGAAATTATGTACTGGTACTGGTGTCAAGTAAATCTAACTTTGTTAATAACAACAAAATATTCTGTACAAAATTAACACACCACAATGTGCAAAACGTAACAATATATATTTAAAGAAAACACAGTGGAAATGCCATACACACACAAAACTACAATGTCCGTGTGTCTGAAACATGATCTGTTCAATATTACATTTTACCTTTACATTTGAGGCAGACACTCTTATCCAGAGTACAGTAAGTACCGTAACATCCCCCTGGAGCAACTTAGAGTAAAGTGCCTTGCTCAGGGGCTGGTGCACGTTCCCGCTTGGAAAATAAACTTGCAACTTTCAACAATTACAAATCTAAATTTTTAACTACCGAGTCATCTGATGCTCTATTACTTTAACTGGAGTGCTGGTATTAATGTGTGAGCTTCCTATCTATGTGTTTTTTTCTCAAATTGGACAAAAACAGTCAAATTTGTGAATAACCTTGATCACCACTCATAGACCTTTCAGTGAAAAACCACAGTTCATGACCACTAGACATTAATACAAACAAGTATGGACAATGTCGATTCCTGAAGTCAATGTCTCCCTCCGTTTGCTGTGCAGTGGAGAAATGTGAAACGTCTCCTCCCATCTCCATGGTAACCCCATCTCTTTCAAAAAGGCATTGAGGTGGAGAGAAAGGAAGAGATATAAACTGCAGTATAAACTGCTAAATTCCCAATAAGGAACCTGTACATCACATTGTCTACCTCTAAACAGTGTGTCACCATTTCCCTCTGATGGTGCCAACTCTTTGACCCCTAGCATTCTGAAAAGACAAATTACAATACCTTTCGAGGCTAAATGTTATCATATCAAAATGTGCATTGTAGAATGAGACCTTGAAAAACTGAGCAGATCAACTTCATTTGCAGCTGGTCAGCATGCAGCGTCATTGTTGTCTGGAAATAAACAAGGAGAGCTACATAGTTCTTCCAATTAAAGCCAGTGGTAAATCCATATCACTCTTGATGTCAACATCAATTCAGGGTTGTATTCATTATAAACCCAAATGAAAATAACAGAACCAACACAAACAACGGAGAGGAATATACTTACATTTTTGTAATAGAAACAGCAATGACAACTGGTTGGACTGATACATACAGCCCACTCTTTTGGGCCAGAAATGCAGCCACATATTGGATATTTTTTACTGGCTTCATAACTTTATCATTTTTTTAAACTATAACCTTATTACTAAGCATCTCTAGTTAATGTGTGAACTGACAAAGAATAAGAAGAGAAAGCATGAAAATTCTAAGATGAATAAAGAGTTCAAAGAAAGCAGACAGAAAGCAGACAAATGGAGCAACATTGGAGAGAGCTGATGGCTTAAACTCTCAGAACAAATTGAGGTGAGGTATCACAGCTGAGAAAAGGAGAGTAATACTTGCAGGTCTGTGTTACTGAACGATACTGTCAAAGTTGCTTTTCACAAGCAGGTCCACGGAGCTAACTCCTGTCGTGCATTAAGGGGTTGTCATGACAACAGTAACCGCCAGCTCGGTAGCCCAGCTTCTTAGAGCATGGTGTGATTTGCCCACGTTGGACATGGACGTCCCCAGCTCAGGGAATGACGGGAAAAACTGGAGGTCAGTGGTAGTCCAAGCAGGCAAGGCTGGGGAAAAATACATTTACAGTAGATGTAGTCAATGTTTACATTTTTTGTTTTCTTGTGTTCTTACAGTTTTCACCCTGTAGATTACTTTTTGAGAACAGCTGAAAGATAGTAAGATGTAGGGAGACATGGTAGGGAAAATGCTGTGAATCAGGCCCAGTGTTCAGAGCTGGGATTCTAGCCCATTGTTCAGAGCTCTGAGTCTAGTCCAGTGTTCAGAGCTCTGAGTCTGGCCCAGTGTTTAGAGCTGTGAGTCTGGCCCAGTGTTTAGAGCTGTGAGTCTGGCCCAGTGTTTAGAGCTGTGAGTCTGGCCCAGTGTTTAGAGCTGGGAGACTGGCCCAGTGTTCAGAGCTGGGAGTCTGGCCCAGTGTTTAGAGCTCTGAGTCTAGTCCAGTGTTCAGAGCTGGGAGTCTGGCCCAGTGTTCAGAGCTGGGAGTCTGGCCCAGTGTTCAGAGCTGGGAGTCAGGCCCAGTGTTCA
>JACXGM010032947.1:0-12500 GCA_016801145.1 Umbra pygmaea | reverse complement strand
CTCTCTCTCTCTCTTAATCTCTCTGTCTCTTTCTATCTCTCTGCTCTCTCTCCAATCCCCGCCTCTCCACAGTTTATTGCTTGTCTACAGTCTGAAGGAACACTTTGCTGCACCATGTATTACAGGTAGATGTAGGCATGCTTTATTGATAGGGCGATGTGTTGGGATTTCAGCGCTACATAATGTTTTGATTATGTATTGATTTTTCACTGATATCTGTCTTCCTACTAAAGCTGCAGCCTGTTGCTGTCCCATTGCCATGTTTTCTCTTTCCTTTCTAAGATCAGAAATTTGCCTCAATATGCTTCCTGTAAGATGAAGGAAATGTACAGTTTCATGTTTTATTCTCGATATAATGAACTTTCACTTTGTTTTGTGTGTGTGGATGGGCACAAAACATTTCACATATTGTGAAGAACATTGCCCTTGCTTCCATTGAGTCCTTGTATTTCTAATTGTAGTAACGACTCATGTAACCGTCACAGTCCCAGAACAAGATCAGGAGACCTCTGGGCAAACAACTAACTGTATTGTTTGTTAGCTTCAGGGTTTTCTTTATGTCATATCATACGCCTCTTTATTTTGGTTTCTGGACTCACCTCCACACAGGCCGGTTGCACATGCCGCGGACGCTACGCAACATTCTTGCAAGGATAAAAACGCTTTTCATACAGTGTTACACTACAAAAGGTTACATTAAAACCATTACACAATGGTCCCAACTTTCAAATAAGAGTGAAAGTGAATCTACTGCTGGATTTTGTCATTCAAAGCATTACAATACAAATTAAATTTTTGGTTCCTTTTTCTCAAAGTATACGCAGTATAACTCTGGGAGCTTGACGGTAAATAGTTTGAACGCCATGTGGTAGCTGATTCCATATTGTAAATGTCACACACATGATCTGGTTCCTCACGTGATTCCTAAAGAATGTCATCCTATGTGACGCCTGATTGTTTCTTATTTAATATGTGTTTGTTCTGTGTACAGGTCTCTAGGCCAGGGATGTGTATGCGTGAGTGTGGGTGTGCGGATGTAGTCTACCCAGTGGAAGAAATCATGCCTAAATAAAAATAACATTTAACCTTGAGGGAAACTCTGGTGTTGTGTACTTAACTGTCTGATGTCATTCTGCCTTGTCTAGCCACTGTTTTACAGCACCTTGACCTCCCTGCTGTCCTTTGTATCCCATCATTCTAACTTTGTGTCCGTCTTCGTCTGTCGGGACAGAACCACCGCGGTCGCTCCGGTAGGGCGGAATGCTGAGCGGAATTCCAATGGGTTTGGCGAGACGAGTCCCTCTCATATTCTTTGTTTAACTATAAAGATAACAAATGCTTTGCTGTAACGAGGCCTGTTTCTACGACTGCCAATGGGCGCAATCTGGCCTGTGTCTACTTTGTTGCGAGTGTGTATCTGATTTAGGGCCTGTGTGTGTGTGTGTGTGTGTGTGTGTGTGTGTGTGTGTGTGTGTGTGTGTGTGTGTGTTTTTGTACACCCTTGCTGGCAGGGCCATTCTACAGCAGAAGGATCTGTTTCTAGCAGCCATGGTCTCGTAATTAGTCTCCAAGGCCTACAGAATGAGAAGGCCCACTGAGAGTAGCAGTAGTGAGTCTCTCCCACTCACATGGAGACACAAACATGGAAGGTACAAACACACAGGGACTAAATAGGTTGGAGCTTATGCAAGGATCACTCGTATTAAAAGGACAATTCCAGAGTAAAACCAAATATTTCATTTAAAAACATCCTATATTTATTTATGGCATACACTGCATTTTCTGCATTTTTTTTAAAAACAGATGAGAGTACATTTCGGGTGCTTCTAATTCTGTTTATAGTTGAAATACCACAAGGTCCAGAATTAAATGCAGACTTTGCTCCTATGCTCTGAGAGTAACTTCTGTGATGTTGAATTTAGCGTAAGCTATCATACTAGCTACTGATGATAACATTTAAAATGGGTCACAATATAGACCAATAGATATGCCCTATCTTGTTCCAGTAGGTACAGATTTAACTATAATCTGTCACAAATACATTTCGAAATGAAATTATCACACAATTGCACAAATGAGACATGTTTGCTAGCTAGCTAGCTTAGCCCTTGGCTTACTAACTAAAAACACTGTAACTACAAGTCACAATATTATCTGAGACAAGAGCTATGACATGTCCTGTCTACAGTAGGTACAGATTTACCATAATCTGTGACCAATACATTTCAAAATAATTTATATTTCCTCAAATTAGTATTCACAACCAGCCAAGCTCATCGATTGTTGCCATATGACAAATAACTAACTTCACGTCTTATCTACGGACAGTTTAAAATATTATTACTGCCCAAGGAGATCAATCACCTATTTGGATAACATTAACAGTCGTATGCAAAAGTTTAGGCACCCCTGACAATTTCCATGATTTTCATTTATAAATAATTTGGTGTTTGGATCAGCAATTTCATTTTGATGTATCAAATAACTGAAGGACACAGTAATATTTTGGTAGTGAAATGAGGTTCATTGGACTAACAGAAAATGTTCAATAAACATAAAATCAAAATTAGACAGGTGCATAAATTTGGGCACCCTTGTCATTTTGTTGATTTGAATACCTGTAACTACCTAGCACTGATTAATTGGAACACACAATGGGTTTGGTGAGCTCATTAAGCCTTGAACTTTATAGACTTGTGAATCCAATCATGAGAAAAAGTATTTAAGGTGGCCAATTGCAAGTTGTTGTTCTCTTTGATTCTCCTCTGAAGAGTGGCAACATGGGGGCCTCAAAACAAGTCTCAAATGACCTAAAACAAAGATTGTTCAACGTTATGGTTTAGGGGAAGGCTACAAAAAGCTATCGCAAAGATTTAAGCTATTAGTGTCCACTGTGAGGAACATAGTGAGAAAATGGAAGACCACAAGCACATTCTTGTTAAGGCCAGAAGTGGCAGGCCAAGTAAGATATCGGAGAGGAAATGGCGAAGGATGGGGAGAACGATCAAAAACAGCTAACAGACCACCTCCAAAGACCTACAACATCATCTTGCTGCAGATGGTCACTGTGCATCGTTTAACAATTCAGCACACTTTGCACAAGGGGAAGCTGTATGGGAGAGTGATGCGGAAGAAGCCTTTTCTGCATGCACGCCACAAACAGAGTAGCTTGAGGTATGCAAACGCACATTTGGACAAGCCAGCTTCATTTGATAAAACAAAGTTGGAGTTATTTGGTCATAGCAAGGGGCGTTATGCATGGCGGCAAAAGAACACAGCATTCCAAGACAAACACTTGCTACCCACAGTAAAATTTGGTGGAGGTTCCATCATGCTGTGGGGCTGTGTGGCCAGTGCCGGTACTGGGAATCTTGTTAAAGTTGAGGGTCACATGGATTCCACTCAATATTAGCAGATACTTGAGAATAATGTAGAGGGATTAGTCACAAAGATGAAATTATGCCGGGGCTGGATATTTCAACAAGACAGCTACCCAAAACACTGCTCAAAATCTACTTTGGCATTTGTGCAGAGGAACAAGTACAATGTTGTGGAATGGCCATCCCAGTCCCCAGACCTGAATATCATTGAAAATCTGTCTGGTGTTTTAAAGCAGGCTGTCCATTCTCGGCAACCATCAAACCTAACTGAACTGGAAATGTTTTACAAGGAGGAATGGTCCAAAATACCTTCATCCAGAATCCAGAAACTCATTACAGGCTATAGGAAGCATCTAGAGGCTGTTATTACTGGAGGCTCAACTAAATATTGATATGATATTTCTGTTGAGATGCCCAAATTTATGTACCTGTCTAAATTCATTTTGATGCATATTGCACATTTTCTGTTCATCCAATGAACCTCATTTCACTATGGAAACATTACTGTGTCCTTCAGTTATTTCATAGATCAAAATGAAATTGCTGATCCAAACACCGAATTATTTTTAACTTAAAATCATGGAAATTGTCAGGGGTGCCTCAACGTTTGCATACTACTGTACACATGCTTATGAATATTCTGTCAACTTCATAATTAATTTTCTTTCCATTTTTACAGTTATTTCCACCAAAAAAATCTAATGATTACCTGTTAGTGTTACATAGCCTGGGCCTATCTAGTTTGTCCAGTTGTTTGTTGCGGATAATGAATAGAATGTTTCCAAAACACCTTAGATCATGTCAGATGTAATCATCTTCTTGCCTGGAGATGGTTGAAAGCAAAAACATTTCCTTGTCCCACTCTTTACAACAAAACACTTTCTGTCTCTGTTGCCATTGAGAGCTCGACGGATTCAATCGATAACGTAGGAGGTAGGAGCCCTTCCCATATTTCTTCCTCAATGTATTTCAGCTCAAATGTATGGTTGAATTTTACCAATCAATAATACTTCATCAAAGTTGAAATTGTCCAGCTTTTCAAGTATTTCATCACTTGCACTCACCATAGTTGAAAAAACCCCGCTCTAACTCTTCATCAGAGATGCCACAAGTTAGTGTAATAGATTACTTTTCTGGGTTGGGCTGTGTTCACAACTTTTGGGAAGTTCCAAAGTAAGCAGTAAAAGAAGTTCATAACTTAACAGTGATCTATCAACAACTAAAACATTACTGTAAAAAAAGGTTGTACTTTGACGAGAGAGCCGCTGTAAAACTCTACAGTGTTTTACCTTGATTTGGAACAATAGGAAACATTCTAAAAATAACAGAACTTCTTTTACCTGGTCACTAGGGTCGTACTGAGGAACTTCCCATAAGTTGTGAACTCAGCCCAACCCAGAAAATGTATCTATTACACTAACTTTTGCCATCTCTGCTCTTCATATATAGCTATGTAGCTATTTAAACGTACAATATGTAGTTTTTGGCCGCTAGGGGTCTCTCAATCAAAACAATAGCAAAAGATGTACTTGGATGACGTCGGGAAGTAGCGTGGGATCATGGGTTTTGTTATCGTCGTCAATGACAACCTCCCAATCTAGCGTCTCCGGCAGAAAGAGTGTTCACTGACAAAGTATGAGGTGGGCTTTCCCCTCACTGTGTAAGCGCTTTGAGTTCCTTGGAAGAAAAGCGCTATATAAATTGAATGCATTATTATTATTATTATTATTATTAAGTAATGTATTGTTAAAAATATAATAACTTTATTCACATTATATTTGGCGGTTCCTTGGAACTTAGAGGAACTAGAGCAGTCAAAAGTTATATGACGCCATTGACGGAAGACAAAATGAAACGTCCTGTGTCTTCGAATTATATTACAAATTTCTCTGGGTTTGAAAGTTGGTGGAAACATTTAGGATAATGTAAGTACACAACTAAGAAATATATATAATATAGGTATAGTGATGTTTGCTTTTTTAATGCAAAGTACGTCTTTTGTTAATTTTGAGAAACTACATATTGTACCTTTAGGGAGGATGCAATGTGTAGTATTCCTGCACAAATTACGCAGTTTTATTATCCAATCAACCGGATTCAGGGTTGTGACAAACAACATAGGAAGTCAATAGAGCTCCTCCCCTGTAGTTTCAAACATTTTGCCAGTTACGTCACTGGCATAGAAAAGGCAAAGTTACGGTGGCCGGCTTGGGAATTTCAGAATGCACTGAAAAGGTGTTTTAGTGATAATATCATACACATGACCTGGACAACCATCCAGGGAGATGATGAGAGGATGGTGCAGATGGGTCAGATGGCTCAGTGGTTAGGGAGTCAGATGACTCAGTGGTTAGGGTGTCAGATGGCTCAGTTGTTAGGGTGTCAGATGCCTCAGTGGTTAGGGAGTCAGATGGCTCAGAGGTTAGGGAGTCAGATGGCTCAGTGGTTAGGGAGTCAGATGGCTCAGTGGTTAGGGAGTCAGATGGCTCAGTGGTTAGGGAGTCAGATGGCTCAGTGGTTAGGGAGTCAGATGGCTCAGTGGTTAGGGAGTCAGATGGCTCAGTGGTTAGGGAGTCAGATGGCTCAGTGGTTAGGGATTCAGACTTGTACAACCCCAATACCAAAAAGTTTGGACAGTATGGAAAATGCAAAAAATTTAACAGCAAGAATCATTTGAAAATTCAACTATCCCTGTAATTTATTGAAAACACATTATTAACACATTATTTGGTGTTTGACATTGTGAATTTAATTTATTTGGACAATATACACTCATTTCAAATCTGATGACTGCAACACACTCCAAAAAAGTTCAAACAATCAACTATTTACCACTGTGCAACATCACCTTTTCTTTTAATAACACTTATTAAGCATTTGGGCACTGAAGACACCAGTTAGTTCAGTTTAGCAAGCTGAATTTACCCCCATTCATCCATTATGAATGTCTTCAGCTGTGCAAATGTATGAGGCCTTCGTTGCCTTACTATGCACTTCTTAATGCGCCACAAATTCTCAATCAGAGACGGGTCAGGACTGCAGGCCATGCTAGAAACTCTCACTGTCTGCTTACGCAACAAAGCGCTTGTAATTCAGGCAGAATGTGGTTTGGCGTTGTCCTGCTGGAAATGCAGGGACATCCCTGGAAAAGACATTTGGATGGCAGCATGTGTTGCTCCAAATGTGTACATGTCTTTCTGCCTTAATGGTCCCCTCACAGATGTGCAAATTACCCATGCCATGTGCACTGACACACCCCCATACCACCACAGATGCTGGGTTTTAGACCTGATGCTGATAACAGCTTGGATGGTCCTTTTCCTTTTTGTCCCGGAGAACACAACATCTGTTTCGTCCAAAAATCTAAAATGTTGACTCGTCGGACCACAAAACACGATTCCACTGTGCTACCATTCATCTCAGATGAGACCAAGCACAGAGAACGATTCCACTGTGCTACCATTCATCTCAGATGAGACCAAGCACAGAGAACGATTCCACTGTGCTACCATTCATCTCAGATGAGACCAAGCACAGAGAACGATTCCACTGTGCTACCATTCATCTCAGATGAGACCAAGCACAGAGACCGATTCCACTGTGCTACCATCCATCTCAGATGAGACCAAGCACAGAGAAGTCAGTTGCGCTTCTGGACAGTGCAGAATGGCTTCTGCTTTGCATAGTAAAGCCTTAACTTGCATCAGTGGATGCAGTGGCGAATGGTGTTAACTGACAAAGGTTTACTAAAGGATTCCAGAGCCTATGTCAGGGTATCAATTACGGACTCAAACACAGTTTTTAAGACCGTGCCGTTCGAGGGATCGGGGATCACACTCATTCAGAAGTAGTTTTCGTCCTTGCCCTTTACGAACTGAGATTTCACCGGATTCCTTGACTTTTTTAATTATATTGTTCACTGTAGAAGTTGAAATGCCCCAAATCCTACCGATTTGTCTTTGGGGAATGTTCATCTCAAAGTGTTGGATTATTCACTGACACATCTGGCAGATTGGCAAGCCTCAACCCATCCTTGCTCTTGAAGGACTATGCCATATGGAACTGTTTCATATCACCTAATTTCAACTTGTGACATTGCTATTGGTCCTGAACATTGCTATTGGCCCCTTTCCCAACTTTTTTGGAACGTGTTGCATGCATCAATTTCAAAAGAAACATTGAGTGTAAAAGAGCTTTGCAGTTGATTAGGTAAAACATAAAATATCCTTGTATTTATACTTGATTTATTTAAATACAAGTCAAAGTACATTTACAAATCACATCATTTTCCAAACCTTTTTGTAATTATGTTTGTAGTCAGAAGGTTGTTGGTTTGATTCCCAACTGTGCATTTAGGAATGTGGTAGGAAGGGACTCATCAGAGTGACATTAATGAATAAACTACAATAACAAACTCTGTCCTACTCCACAACTGTCAAACATCCTGTGAGTTTTTGTGAGAGTCCTAACAGTTGCTAGCTAGCCCTGCAATTCCGCCTGAAAACGTGAGGTGTACTCAAATGCTACACTGATGTCCATCTGGCAGTCTGAAGAAACAAATATTTAGAACAATGGGCATTTCAGCAAACATATTATTAATGCTACTGGATCCACCTGTAAACAAGCCACAAGCTGTCCCAAAAAAACACATTTTCATTTCAGATTGTCACACTACAAAATTTTTAAACTTATGCAAAACACTGTCAATACTAGGGATGAGGCTATACTATCTGTTTTCATATACAGTTGCCTACACAGTCAAAATAACACTTTATTATCACTTCTAAACAACTCTGTGTAATTCGGGAAGAAGTACAGTAAATGGCTTTTAACAACAAGTTGATGCGTTTTTCGTTATCAACTGTACAGCTCTATTTGAAGGTACATTTAACAGATGTTTGATATGCGCAAATTAAAAGATGACCAGGGGCCTCATTTATAAAACTTTGCGGTGGATTTGCGTCAGAAGTGGCGTACGGACGAAATATAGGACGTGCGTACGCAAAGAAATATTCAGATTTATAAAATCGTGCGCACGCACGTCCTACGCCGTTTTCCCTTTATAAATCACAATCAACTCTAAATGTGGCGCAACTTTTGCGGCTGCATGTCATGCCTATATTTGCCCATAAATAGTCAGTGAAACGCCCCAAAATTAATATTCATTGATTGAGAAATCATGGCAAACAGAGACAGGAAAACCAAGAAAAGAAACTTCACTCAATGTGAAGTAGAAAATATTGTTGGCGAGGTGGAAAAGAGGAGGAAAATGTTTGAAGGGCAAAGTGTGCCTATTACCAATGCCAAAAAGGCGTTGGAGTGGCAAAATGTTGCAGACGCTGTAAGAAAGTCGGACCGTGGCCCAAATAAAAAGTGGTCAAATATCAGTCGATATCAAAGCGTCTAGCGCTTCATCGCGAAAGTGTGTCTGCCACGGGTGGGGGACAATTGGTTACATTACAGCAACATGCCTGCATCACAAATTATTTGGACATTGATCAAATGAAAATGCTTTCGATTAATGAAAGTATTAACACGTCTGGCAAAACACGGCTAAGGGTTGGCTGTGAAATCCCAGACCAATAGAGCACAGAGGTCCAACAGGACGCCCCGTGGAAATCGGAACCGGCTCATAAGCCACTCGTACTCGTTTGCCAGCAAGTCTTCTTGCTGTCTGATAATGCGTTCCCTCCGAATCCTTCCATTTGCCACATCTTCTAACAGCGCAAGATCAGCCATTGCGCATCATTACACATTGGGTTGGCATCATGGCTTTTTATGACAATGCAGGTTATTGTATCTGATCAGTTACAGATGTCGGTATTAATGTAATTGTAAATGGGATTATGCGCAAATGGAATTAATTCCAGCTTTCAAAATGGTTAAGACATCCGTCAAGAGGGAACAATTGATGGATGGAAATGAAACGGGATAACAGCATATACATGAACACCATGATTCCGTAGCTGATGACATTTATGAACACATCTTTCCCAAGTGGACAATGAAGACATCTATCTAATCTAATGTATGTCTGCTCCGCCAGACGGACGCATCGACAAGGATATATTTCAAACATGATTTTGTTTACCGTATTATTTATGAGGATGAATTACATAACATGCCAATATAATTACAGAACATGTTTGAGTGTTCTTTTTGCAAATATGTCTTTGTTTGCATTTAAGTTGGCTAGAATCTTGTTTTATTTCAATTGTATTCCACCACAGGCTGTTGATTGTAAGAATGGCTTTGTGAAATGTTCATATTATTAATGAGAGGCAGTATTTCATTTTCGTTTAGCTACACAACGGTCTGCAGTTTCAGACAGCTTCACGTGTTTCACACATCTGCCGGCGGTGTCGCCATTTCTCATTTCACCCGTTTTTGTGCGGACGCATGGGTCAGACTTTCCGTGAAGGACGGCACATTTTCCCATCAAGTTTGCTTTTTATAAATCCCAATTATTGCGTAGAGAGTTGCGTATGTCTTCTTTTGTGCGCACACAACGTTTTTAAATGAGGCCCCAGTTCTTTACTTAATAAGGTCACTCATGTATGGGATGTAATTCTGTCCCTATATATTGGCAACCTCCAACAGCATTAATAAAGATCAGGCAGGAAATGCCACATGACTTAACCAACACTTTCATATAGAGCTAACATGACAATGGATGTACATCATACACGCTGAATTGCATGACTCAATTCTTGGCGTATGGTTCTGTACCTTAGGGGAAACTCACCACCATAGTAGGATGGTGTATATACTGTATATATATATATACTCTATATATTACTTCTATTCATAACATGTACGTAATTTATGACTAACAATAAGCATGGGCAGAACCAAAACAGGTTGAGGCAGTGGAGGGATGGAACACATCCAAAAAACTATCTGGTGCACTGTCATCAGCTGATTCTGACCGACCTCTGTCACACGGGTTCCCTGTCTGAACTGCTTTGTTTATTAAGTGAATGTCTGAGTATAAATGTACTTGGTAATAAGGTGATTCAAATTCAGATTTAGAAATGTTGAATATGATCTTAGTGCAATATGTTTTCAAAATATATGTTTTCATACATTTTTTTGATAAAGAAAAAGTTTTTTACGTCTATAACTCTGGTTCTGTGAAACATGGTAAGGAGTGTAACGTGAATGACCCTTTCTGCTACAAATTTTAAGGTCAGTAGGATCTCGAATCAGGATTGAAGCACCGCCTTCACAAACTCATGACTTGGTCCTGCCCAGCCCACATTGAGTCTGGTCTTCTCTTTCATAACGTGTTGACATCATAAGTCCCTAATTTTGGCCTAACTGGATCTCTCATTCAGGGAGCCCAGGCAAGAAAAATATCCTTTGTTTATAGTCAGTCACTACTATAGGGGAGAGTGGGGTAAGATCAGCCTGTGGGTAAGTTGACCCACCACCTGTATCTGGGCAACAATACACAATTTATGTCATGTGACCTCAAATTTAGTTTGCATTTTCCATTTTGATCTTGCTGTGGAAGGAATAACCATATGGATAAAGTGGTAAGCATATTTTTTCTCCCAAAAAGTTTTTTGCCAGTCAATGTTTTTATTGGGCATATCAGGTATAATCAGTTTCACCACAAAAGTGTTTATCTCAGTTTAAGTTATATCAGATATGTTGATGAACTGGCAGAGTGTAAAAACATGTGAGTGAATTGTGAAAAGTGTAGTTCTGGGTTGCTAGACTAAGCCACCCAAAACGGTGGCGGTGGGGCAAAATGAGCCAGAGCATTGTGGGTAAGTTCAACCAGTGTTATGTCATGTTTATAGGATAATAAGTTTGCTATTATGGCAAACATAAAGTTGAGAGTCTACAAAAGGCTTAATTACATAATCAGTGGAGGTTCCTCAAAATAATACTAAAGTTTCATTCAATGTAAGACTTCCATGTTATTTCTTAATCCTAGAGACTTGAAAAACCATCTTCAGTTTCAGAACTGTAGACTCATTAGTTGTAATATTTGTTTCATGCCTTAAAATCTGTTTAATACAATACTTAGTAGACTTCCCAGATGACTCAACTTACCCTGTCAGCTAGATCAACTTACCCCTAACATGGGTCAAGTTGAGACGCAAGACCACTTTTTTTGGGGTCCCCATATTTTTTTTCTATCTAAGTTAGGAGTACTGCTCAGGTTTCAATTGATGGCACACATCCTGAAATAGTGGAGTATGCATTATTTTTATTCCTGTCTCATATTCCCTACGCAATAGATCGACGTAAGTAAAAAATTGCCAATTTACCCCACTTTACCTTACAAAAAATATACAACATACACACCAATCCAGAAAGGGGTGGAGTAATGAATTTGGCAGGCTAAGGCAGCCTCCCAAAAGGAAACATCTGGACACACCAGAGTTCCCCTAGAGAAATCAGGAATCAGGACTTTATAAACCCTCTCCTACCCAAGTCGACAGCAAACTACTGACAACAAAACCTCCCCTACCTATATTTGTTCACTCAGAGAATTTGCAGGAATAGAAACTTTGAAATAGTCTAAACAGGTTTATGGAAAAGTGAAGACTAGTGTGAAGAATCTGCAATCCCAAAAGATAAAGGTGCCCTTTTGTTGCATACTGACATGATAAAGCTTACCAGCTTGTTAACCTTGCATTCTGAAAGTCAGTTTTTAAGATGAAGAGCACATAGGGTATAGCATACGCTGTCTTTCTTAAAAGGGTTTCATTGCTTTCGCAAAGATAAAGTGGCAACATACGTTTCAATTCTGAGTGACTCAAGGGGGCCGCCACATTATTAATTCATTATTATTGACTCAGCAGCTTGTATCAGTGGTGCAGTGTGATGCCGGCTCCTCCAACACAAACTGGAGGCGGGGTGTGGAGAGAGTAGCAGCTCCCCTATCTGTCTCTTTCTCTCTCCTCTCTCTCTCTCTCCTCTCTGTCTCTCTCTCCTCTGCTTGTCTGTTGACGCACACATCTGTTTCAATCCCTCCCAGACAGTCTCACCCACATCATCCTTTACTGTCTTTAGTCTCCTTCACATCAGTCTCCTTTATCCCGTCCTCTCTCTCTCTCTCTCTCTCTCTCTCTCTCTCTCTCTCTCTCTCTCTCTCTCTCTCTC
>JACXGM010032946.1:0-12452 GCA_016801145.1 Umbra pygmaea | reverse complement strand
CCTAAACACCACCCATTCTAAACCATGATGAGCAGAGCCCATAGAGCCTAAACACCACCCATTCTAAACCATGATGAGCAGAGCCCATAGAGCCTAAACACCACCCATTCTAAACCATGATGAGCAGAGCCCATAGAGCCTAAACACCACCCATTCTAGACCATGATGAACAGAGCCTATAGAGCCTGAAAACCACTCAGTGCCAGTGAGCTATGCTTACAGCACTGCCAAAGTCAACTCCATTACTGAGCCGTTGCTGCCGCCTTCAACTCCACTGTAAGGACTGGCTGGTGGAATTCAATCAGTTGTGTGCAATACGAGACATGGTGTGATTTGTTAAAATGTAGTGCCAGCCAGCTCAAACTAAGTGTGCTGTGGTAGAGATGGCTAGACCAGATTGTGGAGGGAAAACGAAATGTGTGTGTTTGTAGTAGACATCTGGTTAACACTTGTTGAACTGCTAAACATTACTGAGTGCAACAGAGCGCCCCAGTTCACTTCCCAAATAAATAAGACGGTTGTTTCTGGAAATGGCTTCCCATGCTGAGGCACTTAGGTATGCATGATCTGAGGAGAACCTCAAGACAGCGTTCAACCACGCTGTGTGGAAAACCTCACAAACGAGACACCTCAGATCATATGAACAGATGTGCAGTGGTTTGGGGAGGCACAACTCTCAGAATGGATTTCCCTAAAGAATAGTTTAACCATTAAGACAGACAATTTTAGAATTAGGATTGAAAAATTGGTGCCAGATTATTCTATTTTGTGTTCTCTTGAAAGTTCGGGGCTGTCTTTTTTTTGTTCAAGTCCACTGTGCAACTTCATACCGGCCACAAAGACCAGGCTTGGTCCACCACACAAGAGGCCTCTTGGTTGACATACTAATTTTGTTCGCCGATCTGTGATGACAAAACAAATTATCTTTTAATAACCAAGGTAGCTTTGCATGTTACACATACTAGCATTTTATTCAACGTAAAGGAACAACACCAGATGTTCTCACTAAGGGACTCTGGCACACCCTACTCTTACCATCAAACGGTTTGTTCCCTGAGGTAAAAGACAGGCAGTGTTAGAAAGCAGCAGAGTCAGCAGTATTGTAAGGGCTGAGAGCCGACAGTAATGAGCACAGTAAAAAAGCAGAGCTGGCCTTCATTAACTCATTTGGAAGATAACACCCCCCAATAAGCCCCTCCCCCCTTTTCCATCAGCCTGAAATGGAAACGGTGTGTTGCGTTTTTAAAATGTGTGTTGTTTTTTTTCTTGAAAGGGTAGACATCCTCCATCAGTAAACTATATATACCAGCATAACTCCCTCCTCTTTTGTGTGCGCACAGCCATGCTCACGCACGCAGAAAATACCCATAGTTTCGCTGACCTAGATGGTAATTAAAACCTAAGCCAGGCTTTTGTGTGTGACTTTTGGGCATACCGTAAATGTCTATGCTATATGTTACCTTATATTCACTTGTAGAAAGTGGTGATCTAAGGTGTACTGTTTTGAGTTTGGGATATGTTAACTGGCATAAATAATTTTGAACAAATATTATCGCACGCACACACACACACACACACACGACACACACACACGACACACACACACGACACACACACACACGTTAATAATACTAAAGACCTAGTAAGACTCAACCCGGGCTAAGCTGGTCGGTGGTCATTAAGTAGGCTTAGCACTATAGCTGGCTGTTTCCATTAATTCAGCAGTAAGTCACGGACTAAAGTAGGTAACAAATGCCCAATCATGACTAGACCCAGGAGTTATTCCAGTTTAAGTGACTGATTAGAAAAAAACTAGGCCTAATTAAATAAATTTTAGCTGACCAAATGTTTTAAAGAACTGAGTGGTTGCTGACTCCCCAATACAATGTTATTACCTAACATGTATGTTAATACAATGTTGTCACCAAGCATACATGCTAACACAATGGTATTAACATACCCTATATGCTACTAAAATAGTATACAAATAGAACAAATTGTGATTCTAGTGATTGTATATTACCGCAATTCTCACAATTGTAGTTATGCATACTAGGTTGAGAATGTATTTTAATAATAATAATAATAATAATAAATAATAATAATACTTTATTTTTATATAGCGCCTTTAAAGTAGCTTCTCAAGGCGCTTTACATAGTAAAACAAAATTTTTTTAACACAACCAACACAGGAATAAAAATAAAAAATCAAGTAAAAGCTAACTTAAAAAAAATTGTTTTTAAATGAGATTTAAAAAGACTTAGTGTCTGTGCATCTCTAATATATGGAGGGAGTGCATTCCAAAGCCTAGGAGCATAGGAAGAGAAACCCTGTCCCCCACAGTGCGCAATCGAGTCTGTGGGACTGTTAAAAGACCAGCTCGTGCGGAGCGTAAGTGACGTAAATGACGCTTTTGGTGTGTATGGGTTTAAGAGTGCAGACAGATACCGAGGGGCCAAACCATGCAGTGCCTTATATGAGAGCATAAGGATTTAATTCAACGGACAGGTACCTTCTCTATTTCCTGGGCCTTGGCAGTGATGGCCTGCGCTCGTCGCTCCTGGAAGTCCTCCAGGGTCATGTGGGGGTCGGTGATTGGAGGCGGACCCTCCTCACGCTCCGCCTCCAGGGTATGAGCCTCCTCCTGGGGATAGTAATCAGTCGGGTCAGTCTGATGATGGACAAAAGGCTGTCAGGACATTGATATAAACACTTTCACACAAAGAACATTTCCGGAGAACAATACAGATAAATCCTCTCTCTCGGGATGCACAAACTATAATTACATTGTTTTGCTCTGCTATGATGTGTGAAGCAATATGGGTTGTCCCATCAAATAAATACATTTTCCAAAACCCAGGCTACAATGATCTATTTAGCGTGAGAGAAATCACTCGGGTCAGTGTTTCTACGCTGCTGAATCTCTGCATTTCCTGTTGTCCTAGTAAGGCCTGGCTAGTGACCTGAGGGAGCACAGAGCAACGGCTCAGCAAACACAATGAGATGAGAAAGCCAAGCACGTCTTCAGATGAAACGATTTATGATAATAACGCGTTCATCTCTTAATTCCTTTCCCATTAGCTCGGAAGACATACTGTTACTCTGTGAGGCTTTGTGGGGCTCTGGGCTAGAGGTTGATTCCTCTCCTCTCTATGTGAGGACACTACCGGTATGTCTGACTCAGGCCTTGGCAGTCAGTCTGTGCATGTTTCTTTGTAATGACCCTACGTGGTCACCCATTACTTTGAGTTTACTAATGGCCGGGTGCTCTTTCATCTTGGCCAAGGTTATGGGTTCTAGCCCAGAAAGGAAGGGTGAGAATGTAGCACACCACCTGCCTTGGCTAATGTACCCAGATCAAACGTAAAGGTGGAGACGGATGAAGGGGGGCTCTACTCTTAAAAATCAACTTTCCTCACAGCATGTTGTTTTGAGGGTGGCTTATTGCACTCAGTGGAAAGCCGTGTAAACGCAACGTCCTTCCAAACGAGGTACCAAGCGTGACTGCCTTCAGATCTCAGTAGGACTCTCACCTCAGACAGTGACTGGGTAGGCTCAAAACACTTGTTGAGTAAAGGATGTTGAAAAGGACTCTTTCTTGTTGAAAAGATTTTGAATAGACATCTTTCAACTTATTTTGCTCAGTGGGCGTCGTTCCAACGTCAAACCAAGCAAAAAAGAAAGGACCTCTCATTATAACACAAATAGATACTAACGAAGCTAGCGTGAGATTCCTGCAAGCGTTTGAACAGACCTAAGATGTTCCAGAATAGTTTGTTAGATGTTTGTTTGGTAAACAGGATATGATGAAACAGAGGCCATAGTTAATGTTGTGAGGCCACATGACACACAGCTTAATGAGGATGCATCATGCTGAAGCACATGGTCTGGTACTGGTAACAGAGACTGTTCCAGCAAGCGGACTGTGTGAGAGCAGGATGAAGAACGGTACTGGTGAAACACAGATGCTGGACAACCTCACGCAATAATAATTTAGCACATCTGATTCTAGAAATCCGCTTAATGAAAGTAGGGTAAGGTACTTTTATTGTCACATACATGCGAAATTCATCCTCTGCATTTAACCCATCCCTAAAGGGAGCAGTGGGCAGCCATTTCCAGCGCCCGGGGACCAACTCCAGGTCTAAGCCAGTGCGTTCGTCAGGAGACAAGAGAACTTAACCTGCATGTTTTTTGCTGGTGGGGGATACCGGAGCACCCAAAGGATACCCACGCAGACACGGGGAGAACATGCAAACTGCACACAGAAAGGCCTGGAATGATCAGGGTTCGAAACCAGAACCTTCTTGCTGTGAGGCCACAGTGCTATTCACTAGGCCACCATGCCTGCTGCTAAGGTTGTAGCCAAGTGAAAATGCGTTGGCCACAACGGGAGTAGAGGAAAAAACCTGAAGGACTAGAGTTGGGCAGATCTGCTTTAAATAGTAAAACAAATGAAATTGGCACTGAAAAATATTTTGGTACCCTTAACCTAATATTTCAATGCGCAGCCTTTGAAGACATTAACTGCAATAAAGCGCAGTCTGTAGCTCTGAATGAAATTTCTACACTTCTCGACTGGTAGTTTGGCCCACTCTTCTTGAGCAAACTACTCCAGTTCTTTGAGGTTCGGTGGGTGCCTTTTCTAAACTGAGGGTTTCAGCTCTTTACACAGATGTTTGATGGGATTTATATCACTCCAAAATGCTTTGATATTCTTCTGATTTCATTGTTCCATGCACAGACACAAGACACCCAGTATCAGAGGCAGCAAAGCAACCCCAAAACATCACTGAGCCTTCTTTGTATTTTAAATTAGGGACAGTGCTCTTTTCTTTGAAATATTACTTTTCTTCCTGTAAAAATGGGGTTAGGATTTGGCAAAATGTTCATTCTCCCAGGACTGTACTTCAGGATGTGTCTCACTCTTAGTAGTGGGGATTCCAGCAGAGCCCATTTTCATTCAGACAGTGACAGATTGTGCAACTGTTGCACCTCGAGACTGAATGTCGGCTTGGATCTGGTTATACCGTATGTTCGCCTTGGATCTTTTTCCTCTTGCGGCCACATCCAGAGATGCTAGCTACTCATGGGTCTTAACACTTCTTAACATTGGCAACAGTTTTCACAGGAACATCAAGCACTTTAGAGATGGTCTTGTAGCCTTTACATTGACCTTGCTTGGCTAGTACCTTACTTCTAATCCCCTCAGGCAGCTTTCTGATATTCCTTATCTTTTCCATGTTTTGTTTGACACACAAATGGACACAAAACAGCAGTGTGTGTGCACCTTTCTCCTTTTAAACTGATCAATTGATTATGCCATTGAAAATTATTGATTATGCCACAGGTAATACTTATTAAAAGAAAATGTGTGCTTGAGGTATCATTAAAAAACAATTATTTCATTTAACTTCTAAAGGGTATCAATTATATTGACCAGGTCATTTTAAAATGGCTACAGTATAAGCAACAATTCAGTTCTTTTCACTGCTTTTTTGTTAAGTACAACTGCAAACCAAAGACATGAATGTATGGATGTCAAAAGATGTTTAAGTTTTAACACCTTTCCGGGGCAGATGGTGCATTATTTGAACGAAATGCAAGCATACCAATATGCATGCCCTTGCAGGGGTTGAAATGTCTTCAAGCTTATGTACACTAGCTGCAAACATACAGTACAGACAGACCGCACCACAGACAGACACTTTCAGGTCCAAGGTAACATGTTCAACAACACCATTAGGCCTTGTCAGCATGAGAACGTTGTGAGACTTTGCCGCCCCCCCCCCCCCATCAACTTTCAAGTGACTACCCAAGCACTCAAGTGAAGGACACGTACTCTACAGGAGAAAAGCAAAAGAAACAACAAATGCACTCCGAGTATCCCGTATCGCCCACAGGGAATCTAGCGCCGCTGCAGTCCACCTAGCTTTGAGTCCATTCGCAGAGGATAAGATCTTGTGATAAAGCTAATGGCTTCCTCTTCTCGTCCCCCAGCGAGGCCTCGGACCACATGGGTGGCCAGTACTAGTCCCCACAATCACAGCTCCACCCAGAGTCCCTCCCTGTCTGTGCTACTGATTGAAGGCTGCTTACACGAACGGTAAACAAGCCACACAGCCCTCTGGATCTCTTACATAGTCTATTTCCAAACATGGACACTAAAACACAAATCATATTTCTTTGGACGTTGCAGGATAGGGGACACACTTATTGCTGTGGATATTGAATGAGAGTTGGATTCATAGAGACGCAGATATTTATTAATATTTTTACCCCCCCCCCCCCCCATTTTTCTCCCCGCCCCAATTCCCACTGACCCTGCCTTGTTTGCAGTTCTGCAACTTCTTGGAAAGATACAGGATGGCGAAGGGTGCGCACATGGTTCATCCAGCCACGTGTTGCAGAGGCGCTGATTCCTTTCACATTGCTCATCCAACGCAGAAGCTTTTAGTCAGATCATGTATGGGATGATTACGCTTGCCAGCTATACTTCTGCAACTGAATTTACAGGGACCCGATCTGTAAACAAAAAGTCACTGGAGTGCAACGTGGCAAGGTAGACTATTCGGCTTATCTACCCCAAATCTGGCGAAAGCCGAAGAACCCATAGTCAGGCTTGAACCACTGACTATCATGATGTAGACTGTCCTGCAATGCAGCGACTTAGCACAATGCAGAACCCCAAGATATTTTACATTACTTCACTAGGTAGGTTTGACTAAGAACACATTGTCACTTATAAATGACCACAAATGTCTATGTTCTAAAGTGAATTAAGAATAACATATGAATCTAACCTGTGTTGTAGATGCTTCCAGTTAACATAGAAATTAACCTTACTAGGATACCATTACGTTACTGATGTATTCCACCTGTAACCCATTAACATTTCTATGAAATATTCTGGATTAAAAACACTACTGTTAAGGATCAAAGAAAAAACTTGAGATCAAAATAATTTTACTATAAGTCAACATCAATTAACATCAATTAATATTTTATCCAAGTGTTTGTCTATCCCAGAAAGCACAGTTGGATCAATAAATCAGGAAGTGGAAGATGCTAATGTTAACAACTCTGTGCCCAATCAAACAGAAGTGTAAGAAAAGCCATAGAATGGCCAACAATCACTTTGAAGGAGCTACCGCAGTTCAGTGACTAGGAGTGGAGTAATGGCGTACCAGTCAACCTTAAGAGCACTGGATAACAATGACTTTTATGCTGGTGGCAAAAAATGAGCCGTTACTTAAAAAGTACTACGATCTGAAAGCATTAATGTAGTTTTACATAGAGAATGAGTGGATGCAGGTCAGATTTATTTTATCAAAACGTTAAGTGGCAAACGGGGTACAAACCTAAACACTGCCCATGTTTCAAGAGATATCATTAACAGACACCATCCCTAAAGTCGCAAATATCTCTGAATATAGAAAGAAAAACTGCTAAAGATCTTGCTTTTTGTTAAAAAACCTGAAGCTGGGAAGGAAATTCACATTTCAGCAGTACAATGACCCCAAACGCAAGGCCAAAGCAACAGTGAAGTCGTAAAAATTTCTATGCATAGAAATAAATAAATTAAATAATAGGGTTCCACATCCCCATTCTTCCTGCGTCACAGGCCTGACTCACCTTAACGGACGCTGTGCTCTGAGGTGACCCTTCCTGAGAATGACCTGGAGGCCTGTCTTTGTCTGGAAGGAAAAACAGAACAACAGACTGAGACTCAGGGACAGAATAGAGGGGAGAGTGGAGTCTCAGGGTTAGAGCAAAGGAGAGAGTCGAGGAACCTTAGGGACCACACGACTGGACATTGAAAAAGGAACACTCTGCGGATGGTGTTATTGGCTGTCATAAAAAGGGGCTCCACGTGTTCTGACAGCCAGGTAGCTTCCTGTGGGCGTGCAGAGATCAGCATCACACCTGGTCCTCATCACCAGATGGTGTCCTCTGAGTCCCCCCCCCACCATCATCGCACCAGAGCGTCCCTTTCATTATTTCTTGATGCGCAAAAAACTTGTTTTAATGCCCTCTGACCAGGCTACTGGCCCCTCCTCTATGACTCACATCCTGTGGTGACAACATATTAAGCCTGAGGTGAAGCACCATACAAGGCTAGGCAGAAGTGGCTGAATGGAGTATATGTCCAATGTCTCCATGGGTCATTAACCACAGGGGCAATGTTTGTGCCACTTCAGAAGGTGTTAAATGTCTAAACAGGAAGTTCAAATGACGAGCTGATTTTGCATTTTATTGATAGTAACATCCCTTTTACCAAGACATTTTGGCCCACTTTCTGTTGAAGAAAGAGAATAATAAAGAATTGGGGACCAGACCAGTAACATTCGTGCTCTACACTAATATTTCTCCAGCCATCTTCCCACACAGCAGCTGTATCCATTACTGACGTAAAAACATGGTCGTATCTCCCTCTCCTCATAAACACCGCCCGCTGCCACTTTTATGATCCATCGCAAACTATCAGTGCGAGAATAGAGACTGTACACCGGACGGAAGGAATTAGCAATGCTCTCTCAGGTTACCCCCAGCTGAGACAGGGCAAAGAACACAACAAAAAATATTGACGCCGAGATCTCAGTTATTATGATCGGAAAATGGCGTGGTTATTTTTTAAACACTATTTTGTATTTCAGACCTTCCAGTTAGACCTTCCGGGGATGTGGTAAATTGTCGAGTTGGAGAGCCATTTCCTTGCTCTTGTCGATAAAGTAAACAGTCGTTAACAAAAGGGACTAGAAACAGCAACAGTAATCTATACTCTCTGCAAATAGATACTATCAATATTATTATCCAACTCTCTAAACTACTCCTACATTTCCAACATCCCAGCTAGCCTTCTCCCTGTACTTACCGGACATTCTGCTCTGACAATACTCTTCAGACCCTGAGACAATGAGGAAGAGAAGAAAAGATGGACGTCACATTGACCATAATATTAATGAAGGCTATCAAACCAGGAAACCTGATAAAGACGCATGAAATCTACAGACTAGGTGACGTTAACAGGGATAAGAGGACTAACGCGCATCTAAAACGTCCAAATACAATGAAGAGCAGGAGGCGTAACGCGCAGCTCTGTTGAGAATTTATGTTGCGCGCTACACGCTACGATGGAGTCTGTAGACTAGGGTTCAAAAACAAGGGTGCGTCCGTATTCTTCACCCTTCACTCTGACACTACCGGACATGGATTTAAAGTACACACTTCAATAGTAGAGTGGAGAATGGGTACACTATCACAGCACACTCCACTGACCCAAGGGTACAGGTCCGGGGGCCATTTTGGTGAAGAGCCCCCCACCCCACTGCTGCTCCCCCCCAGTCACAGGGGCACCACAGGGTACTTCAGGGTACTCCCCACCTGCAACACGCCATGACATCATCAGAAAGAGACAGCAAGATTCAACGAACAAGAAAAGAGACAGGAAACAGTAGTAGGTGACCTTTTCCCTGGGTGAAACAATGTCGCTGGGAATTAACAGGGCCACCGTGTGCCTATTGGTCACGTCCAGGGCACAGCCCAGCTCTTTTACTGGCTGCAGAACATTACAGTTGGTGAGGTACGTACTCTTCTGTTGTGGGGGGTAAGGCAGGCCCTTGCTCCGGTCTGGAGAGTACCCCCGGCTGCTGACGCTGGAGCCCGAGCGGCTGTGAGGGGAGGGGGGAACTTCTGCTCTGCGTAGAGGGGACCGCTCCCTCAGCGGGGGGAACGGAGCTTTCCTTCTGTAGGCCTCACGGTCCTCTGTAGGCCTGGGGATTTGGGGGGGGGTTAGTCTGACGCTTCCACAAGGAACATACAGTAACTGCATTCAATGGAAAAAAGCTAGAGAAAGATGGACAGAGAAGGAAAGAGAAAGAGAGACAGGAGAACAAGCCCCTTATATTAAATTTAATCTAGACAATTCTCTCCTCCAGTCTGTCCATCTCCACCAGGCCAGTGAGTAATGCTGAATACAACCAGACGTACCCTCGGTCAAGGCTCAGGATGGCCTGCATCAAAGTGTCATCACCCCCCTCTGGTACCACAGCAGACAGGGCCCTGGGTGCGGCGTAGATCCCCTGAGGGCGGGCGCCGGGTGGCGGCGGTGCTACACGGTTACTGCTTCTGGTTGGAAGAGGATCATGTCAGGAATCGCGTCAAAAAACTGGATTCATCTGGTTTACTTAAACATTTTCAAGAATTTCATCCCCCCTTTCTTCCCCCCAAAGTTTGCGGTTCTTAACAAACTTTTATCCCAGCCAACCACACTGAGTTTGGGTCCACGGAACTTTTGTACTAAATCATGTATTTTGTACTAATCATGTCATCAAAATCACCTGACTTAAAATTCTAATGTCATGGCTGACTGAAGAATGACAGCGATTCTTCTTAGAGAACAGCGTATTACACATCCAGGCCAAACATTATTTTATTAACAGCAAGTCACAGCTTGCATCTTTAAGGTTTGCCTTTTTTCAACAGCTTATAATTGTCCTGTATTGTCTTTTGATCCGTCTTTGGTGTTGCATGATTGCATCTAAGTTGGTTTTGTGTTTAAGGGATCAATCTTTATTTCTGGTGACCCAAAAGCAGATAAAAATGAACACAGAACAGTAAAATAATACATTAGTAGAGGCAGCAGTAGACTACATCTTAACTTTGGAAACTGGTATAAAAATAAAAACATCTACCATTACGAGTACTGATATCTTCGATTCAAAGTTTGTTTCCAGGGTCACTGTATCATGGTGAAATGTATGAGTGAGCAGACTTGTTTTAAAGGGACTGTGCAACCAGACTGCTTAAATTCAATTTCACCTGAGGCACACAGCACTAAAAAGCAACCAGTCCTACTCCATTCAGACAAACCATTAACTTCCTCTGTCCCTTCTGGTCTAGAGACTCTGGGGTTAAGACGGGGCCAAGGGGCAGTCTTGTGAAAGACAGTAGATGCTCGTGTTCAGTCATTTAAGGGTTTATTCACTTAACGCTTCCCCTGGACACGGCGGATCAGCAATGGAGCCTGTGGCGCTGCCAAGGTGAGGGAGGCGTGACCCTGCGGTCGAACGGCTTAGGGTCCCAGACCAGCGACTTGGACTCCTGACCAGTGAAGCACCAAGCCAATGGAGACGGTGACCAGATGACACAGACCAGTGGTTCTAGCACACCTAACTTAACTTCTCAACTCATCTTTAATAGTTTGAATAGGTGAATCAGGTGAGCTAGTTTAACTAGTTCTCCAACATCTAACCTATTAACACTGAAGATCATTGATCTCCATTTACAGTTATTGACAATAATTGTTCGGCTACATGAATTCCAGTAAGCTATCACTGTGCTCACATGAACAGTACACTACCCACGGGTAACATACAGAGCCACAAACCTGAAAGAATGCGTACCAGCCTTTCATGTCTGACATTGTAAACTAAGGGGGAAAAGTGCTTGCCGACTAGAACTGAAAAAGCAAAAGAAAAATCCCATTAGGAAACAAGGCTTTTCCCATGAAGGAAAACTAACCAACTGTACATTAATTTAAATAACTTCAGGCACATTGGTAATTGTAACCGCCTTTAAAACCGCCCTGTTCAAACTTTCGACGTTGCAAAGGCTGAGCAGACTAGTTTCACCTTCCTAAAAACACATCTGTGTACGCGGCAGTAAAACCATTAACATTAGTTTGCCCTCTGGCCCTCTCCTGTTGTGACTTAATGCCCCGTGGTTGGGTGCGTAGGCTGGTTATGCGCCTCTTATACGACAGGTCGTAGAACGAGCCAGTAAGGGGCAAGAGGGGGAATAAACCAATTAAAGACACCTGGTCTTAGTGACCCTAGCCTGAACCCCAGGTCTCATCATCCCCTCGGCCTCCTCTTTAATGACAAGGTGTGCAGCCCAAATGGCTGCCCTTAAACTCCATAGTACTCTGGTCAAGAATCAAAGCAAGTTAGCCTAGAGATTAGGGTGCCGTTTGGCCCACCAGCAAGGTGCTATTTGAAGTGTACATGACCTCATCCGACCCTATTGGTGGACAAAGCAAATTACCACATGTCTGTATTTACTGCTGATATTACCCTTTAATATTAGACCACTACATTTACTACTCTTACATTGCTATGTTGATTAAGTGGGTGGTTCTAGCTCTTAAAGCTTAAGGCTACACAAAGTATACGGTATAAAGCAGCTGGATTTAAAATGCCTGTGTAGCCAGAATGCACTTAACCATTAACACTTGAATGTAAACTACCACAGGAATCGGTACAGTAGAACTACATCTGAATCGGTACAGTAGAACTACATCTGAATCGGTACAGTAGAACTACATCTGAATCGGTACAGTAGAACTACATCTGAATCGGTACAGTAGAACTACATCTGAATCGGTACAGTAGAACTACATCTGAATCGGTACAGTAGAACTACATCTGAATCGGTACAGTAGAACTACATC
>JACXGM010032945.1:0-12453 GCA_016801145.1 Umbra pygmaea | reverse complement strand
TAATTCTATCACCAAATCAGCCTTTTTTCATTTACGTCGCATTGCCCAGCTCCGCCCCTTCCTCAATAACAAAGACGCTGAAACTGTCATCCATGCATTTGTCACATCACGTCTTGATTACTGCAATGCCCTTTTTATTGGTCTATCAGCCAGTTCCATTACCAGATTGCAATACATTCAAAACTCTGCTGCCAGAATAATTACCCACACTAAGCGTTCTGCCCATATCACCCCCATTTTGTACGATCTCCACTGGCTTCCTGTGGCTTATCGTATTAAATTCAAAATCCTCCTGCTCACTTTTAAATCTCTGCACAATTTGGTTCCCCCCTATCTCTGCCACTTACTCCACTCCTACACCCTGACTCGCTCTCTACGATCCTCTGACTCTAGCCATCTTGTCGTCCCTCGGCATCGCCTTGCTTCAATGGGGGGCAGGTTGTTCAGTGTTGTCGCACCAAAACTCTGGAACTCACTCCCTCGATCACTCTGTTGTGTTAATACTATTTCAGAATTCAAAATTATGCTCAAAACTCATCTGTTTTCTGAATGTTACCACACTTAAAGTTGTATTACATTTTGTTGTCTGTTTGTATTCTGGTGTATTCTGCTCTGCCTACATAGTCTCATTTACACTCATCTACATTTTGTTGTTTGTTTGTTATCATGGTCCATTATTAGGGGTCCAAGCCCGAAGGGGCTGGGAACCGTCGTTGCAAAGCAACGCGGTTCACAGCTCCAGCAGGGCTGTAGAACCTTATTGTTTTTCTAAGGTTTCGTATTCTTTTATTATTCTTCCGGTAAAACCGTTACTACAGCCTAAACCGTACATGATCGTGGGGGTGCCATTTTCAGGACTGGTCCAGATCACCGCTGGGACCTCAGACAGAAAAATTCAGCCACTTCCACCACTAGGTGGCGCTATAGCAGAAAAAACGTGTTTGCCCTTATAACTCCCATAAGGGAGTTACATCGCCGTGTGTCCTAGACCGTGTGTCCGATCTGCACGAAATTTGGTATGTATGATCACCAGACTGACGTGACAAGAAGTTATCAAAATATTTTTTATCGGATGAAAATTTAGTAAATTGCGCAAAAATAAATTTGTGTAGCTAGCTACTTAAGTATAAACTTTGCCATAGCTTGGCCAAAAAAAAGCTATCATCGTAAAACTTTAGATTCTTGTTTGACATGACCATCTGAGGCTCCCCAACAAATTTTATAAAAATTGGCTACTAGGGGGCACTATAACTACGAAAAGTTTATATCTCATCAACGGCTCATCCGATGTTTACCAAATTTTGAGGCTACCATCTAGGGCCATTCTTGAGGCCACCCCTACAGTGGGGTACTGATTTGTCAAAAGGGGCGTGGCCTATGGGACCCAGTTTTGGATCCACCCCTTGTACTAATGTTAGTAACTTCAAATTTACAGAGTAGATGTGCAATAGTTATTAGACCTCACATACCAAAAATTACACATGTGGACCACTAGGTGGCGCTATAATGGTGAGAAACATGTTTTGTGCCCATAACTCACACATTACACATTGCACAATAGAAAACCTTATATCCAAGTGTCCTTGAACTGAGCTGAATCTGATGATATAGGACACGCCCATTGTTGATAACAAGATTTTTCACAATTTTGCACAATGCGCAAACCAACGTTTTTGAACTCGTCCTAGACGTGCAACCGATCTGCACGAAACTTGGTACCTAGCATCTCCAGACGGACCTGACCAAAAGTAATCAAAATAATTTTGCTATGTTAAACTATGCGCAATTGACGAACAAACAAATTTTCGTACCTAGCTACGAAATATGAACTTTATTATATTGCTGCCAAATAAAATGCTATCATAAAAAAACTTGAGATTGTTGTTCAATGTCCCACTGTGATGTTCTACACTAAATTTGGCAAAGATCGGCCATTAGGGGGCGCTTTAATCAACATTTATTTGTTTTGAACAATAACTCAATACATTTAACTGGGATAATTGTGATTACAATATCTTTTCCGTAGTAAATGCTATCAACATGAAACTTTTGGTGCTTGTTTGGCATGCCGCTCTGAAGCACTGTACCACATTTTTTGTCATTAAAAGGTGCTGTCGTCAACGTAGAGCAGTTTTTGCCCATTTACTTAATCAATGTTAATGGGATATTTACAACGGTGATGTACAACAGACCATGTAGCTCACACCTCAATATTTTCTGACATTTGCCTCGCCAACATTATGCTTTGGGGTCCGCTTTCCATAATGACTATCCAAAAGTTTTAGCTTTTTTTAATGTGTCAGACATTATAGAACATATAAAAAATATTGTATTATATTCATAAAGGCTAAAAAAATTCTAACAAAGACAAGATTAATTATGAATTTATGTAATGTACTTTTATTTAGCAGATTTAATTGTGGTGCTCTATCCTAACCAATATTTCCTATATTTCTAAGCAGATGATCTATGCTTTATTCTGATAAAATGCCCCTCGTTGGGGTTACTACAGTACACTGGATCATGTGCCTGTATCTGGCAAACGTTATTTCCTGTTTGGAGTGTGCGGTGTTAGAATTGGTTTGTTGCTTATCTGATACAAAATTATACTACAAAATAATACAAAACATTTTCAAGAACAACTATCTAAAATGTACACTGTCGGCAGCAGCCTAAATTAGTGACCTAACCTGAACAGTGAAAGGGAAATGGGATAAAGTTACAATTCTTTTTATTAAATTGCTTCCTTTGGACAAATGTAGATGACTCATTATTTGGTTCTGGTTTGTTTTGTTTAAAGTGTAAAGTAAAGTGTATAGAAAAATGGGTAGATATGCACAAATTTCTACAGTAAATTACTATAGAACCCATGATTTTGCAGATCAATGTTAACTTTAAGCTTTGTCCCTGCACAATTATGACAAATTAAACCAAAGATCAGTTCATTCAAATGTGCTACATGAACTGTCGGCCGCAGCCTAAAGTAGGGACATATCCTGAACAGTAAAAGGGAAATGGGATAAGGATACAGAAAAAAAGTTGCTAAATGTTTTAGGAAATTGTTTCCTTTGGACAAATGCAAGTAACTCATTATTTGGTTCTGTTTTGTTTTGTTTAATGTGTAAGGCATAGTGTATAGACAGGATGGGCAGATATACACAAATTACTACATTAAAATGCTACAGAAATCATGATTTTGTAAATTTATGTCAAATTGAAGCCCTTTCCCTGCGCAATTAGGACAAATTTCACTAAATGTCAGTTAATTCAAATACGCCATCTGAATCATTAGCCACAGCTGTATGGAACTCTGATTACCTCAACTTTCTGAAGTGACAGTTCCAAATGACAGTTTATGGATCGACATACTGTGTGATGGCATTTCATCATCTGCTTTCTTAGTTTGTAAAACTGTTTTCATCTTCTGACATTTTTGACCATTTTCAAAACAATTCTTTCAACATTATTAACTGCCTTGGAAATGTCAGAGCACACGCAAATTACCATAGACTTTGCAGCTAGGGTGTTATGATATTTTCAAGCTTTTACATTACAGCCATCGCGCCTTTGGTTCCGATTTCATAGGTTCTGCTTTGTGGGCTCCGGTGGTTATCGGGGCGAATTGCACCAGGGGGAACTCAACAGGGACGGCTTGGACCCCATCAAAACTGCTTGCAGTTCTAGTTGTTATTGATGCCTGCACCCTTGCAAATGACTCTAATGATTTTCTAATAATTTGCTCCTGATTGTAGCCATTTGATGACATGTTAAATTCAGGGGTGTCCCAAAATGTCTGTTTATTATTTATTGCATAAATGGTTTAATGTAAGTGTGATTTTTTATTAGGGTTGCTTTTACCAATGAAAGTAGTAAATATTTAGCTCTAAATCTATACCAAAAAATTAATTTCAAGGAGTGTACTTACTTGTTCCCATGACTGTACCTGGGCAAGGGCTTTGCCCTGCCATCAGATAGAAGCGGAAAAGGGCACTTACTGATTAGAGCAGAAATTTGCAGAGTTTGTCTACTATAGCTCCATGTAAAATGTCCGTTTGCAGAGTGCAGTGGCACCATTGTTCACTCAACATCCAACGTCAAGGTCACTGGAGCGGAAACACTGATCCTGATTAAAAGAGTAACATTCTCCTAATCTTCATCGCCACTCACATTCCAAATAATGCCACGATGAGCACGCACAAGCAGTGCCAGGTGGCATCAAGGACATTGCCTCAAAACTGCGGCGAGATGTCATTTGCATTCCAAACACGGAAACTGCTGAAAGGGCACAGTGACATAGGAGCCTAAGTCATCTCCACAGCGTCTGTGGTTTAACCCTGGTGTAAAATTATTCTGTAGTCTCTGGAGCTAAAGGGTGAGGTGAAAAGTGAAGGGAAAAAGAGAAAGAATGCACTGCAAAAACAGATTTTTAAGGAAGTAAAAAAATACTTATTTTTAGAAAATGTGTCTATTTTAAGTCTAAAAACAAAATGAATCTTGCCAGGCATTTTTCACATAAGACAAGAAGTCTAATTTTGAGAAAATATACCTAACTTTTTCATAATAAGATTTACCAACTAATTTCAAGCTCGATTTAACTAGTAATACGGTGTGGACATTTTTTGCAAATTATCCCAACTAAGGAACAAGCGTATCTTCCTTATTTTTAGATTGAGACCACTAGCACAATTTCTCAATTTAAGAATCTTATCATAAAATGACAGCAATTTATTTATTTTTATTATAAACAATGACAAACATGAAAATACAGTTTAACATGACCCTTGACTGATTTGGATGAAGGTATTACACAGTTCTGTTTTGCCGACTACCTTCTTACCAAATTCATTTCAAAACTTTCCATAACATTTCTGTAACTTTTTGCCAAATTTCCATGACTGTTGCATTTATGAGCCAGCTGTTTATTTTTGGTACTGACTACTGCAGACTGGGAAAACTACACAAAAGCTGCAGTTTGAGAAACTTGGATGCAGTTGTCTAGCCATTACAATTTGTCCCTTTACAACGTCACTCAAATCCCAATGCTTGGCCGTTTGTTTAGGGAAAAACTTTTACATGCTTTCAGTTGTAAGTATAGAGTGTTCAATCCACATTTGTTAAACACAAAAATAATCTAAATATTACAGTAATACAATAATGTTACTCAAAGATATTGAATTTTGTTAAAACATAATGCACATTAATTCATATTTGAGTTGCGATCTGCCAGTAAAACTAAAGAAGCGTGTTAGTGATGTGCGATACCACGTAATTCCTATTCGATCCGATACCAAGTAATACCCAGGCTGGTATTGCCAATACCGATACCAAAACCAATACTTTTTACGTATTGTATTTGTAGTGTGATGTGACAACTAGTTTAAAGTACAAAAGTAGGCTGTAGGCGTACCAATTCCAAATTACAGCTGCATAATGACAGTACAATAAACTACTGTCATATTATTTAAATATAAAGAAAATCTCAGAGACTTGTATAGAAAAAAAGGTTGAAAATTAAAACCTTAACAGACGTGAATAACTTTCACACAGTCATTGATAGCGTGATAGTCACGTTATCTCCCTGTACCTGGACAACTTAAAACAGGTTGAAAATGAAAGTCTTAAAGGCGAATTCCGGGCGATTTCAAAACGTAGCTCTGTTGTTTGCATATCGGAAGTGCTGTCAGTAGCGTTAATAACTCAAACAATCTGTATTGCCAAAACCATGTTTACCTTTTGCTCCAGTATACAACCATTAAGCATTTACGGGGCAAGTTAAAAAATGTGCTTTGAGCCACTAAACATGAAATGTCATTACTAGTCCATATCCATATGGAGTTATTCCTTATAGTGAACACAGCGAATTTGAACGAATAAGTTTGTGTACAAACCTCTGTTTATTTCCCATTTTCCAGTGTCCAAGTCCACACTAGTCGATTGTCGAAGTCATACAATGCAATATTCCAAAACGTATTTTTTCACAAAAAACGATTTGTTATGGTGTATCCATCCCCGGATGGGAGTGGCAACAACTTGAAACAGAGAGCACTAACACCCTTCTACTCGTAAGGTTCAGTGTTATGGTGTGATGAAGCAAGCTATGAAGCCTCCAATAACTTTAGAGGTAAGTTCACAAGTACACAATATTCCAAAACGTATTTTTTTCGCAAAAAATGGTTATGTCCAAAAAATCTAGCAAGTCTGCCAGGTAACCTGACACCGCTTCCTTGGCAGCTCACCGACTGAGTCAAGCGTTGCTTAGTTACCTATGCACATGCGCGATAACTCTTGAACTCTTGAACTGTTGGGAGCTGTGAAGGCAATTGTCAGGTTACAGCCGATCAATGTTGTGAAAGTAGTTTATGGATATACCCACGGCAAATTGTTTTTTTTGCGGAAAAAATACGTTTTGGAATATTGTTTTGTATGACTTTGACAATCGACTAGTGTGGACTTTACTGGAAAATGGGAAATAAACAGAGGTATGTACACAAACGTATTTGTTCAAATTCACTGTGTTCACTATAAGGAATAACTCCACATGGATATGGACTAGTAATGACATTTCGAACATGTTTAGTTGCTCAAAGCACGTTTTTTAACTTGCCCCGTAAATGCTTAATGGTTGTATACTGGCAGCAAAAGGTAAACACGGTTTTGGCAATACAGATTGTTTGAGTTATTAACTCTACTGACAGCACTTCCGATATGCAAACAACAGAGCTACGTTTTGAAATCACCTGGAATTCTCCTTTAACAGACGTGAATAACTTTCCCACAGCCAGTGATAGCAAGATAGTCGCATTATCTCCTGTACCTGGACAACTTATGCCGCTGCAGGGCCTTCGTAGCGGGAAGTTAAATAAGTTTTTATATGAGAATCGATACTAGAGCAGGAGACATTGGTATCGTAAATATTGATACTTTAGTATCAATCCGCACATCACTAGAAGCTGTGCCCCAGTTTTTTCTTCTCCAGTCTGACAGAACATTCGAGTAATGGGTAGACTCCCGAAGTTGCAATTTCTAACTTCAGGGGTGAGTAACAGTTTATATTAAAGCGTTATTAAGTAAATAAATTATTTTATTTAATTTGCATTTTTCAATTACATTTTTCTATGGTTTAAGTTAACTGTCTGTAAATTTAGCCGTTAGCTAACTTACCAAGCTAGCTAGCCAGATAGGAAACATTAATGCCTTCCATGAACACAATCTCAAACATTTGCTAGCAACGGCAAAGAGGTATTTAGCAGTGTTTAACCTTTAACTAGCTACAAGCAGAGTTGAATAAGTTACTTTTAACAAATGTAAAAGTAACTTTTAAAAAGTAATCTTAATACTGTAATCTTAAAAAGTAACTTACCCAACTCTGGCTACAAATGAGCCTTAAAGTTAAGAAACCACTAAAAATATTTATTAAATCCAGTCGTCCCAGTTCAAAACAGTTTCAGACAGGTGCAGAACGATAAGACAAAAAATATAAGATGCACACAATTATTTTATACTGTACCAAAATAGTTGAACACAAGGAAGATATTGATGGTCAATCAAAAATGTATACACATTGACTAAAACAAAATACAAGCGCATCATTTTAAAGTCTCAGCCAAATTAGTGTACATTTTTCTAAATGAACACATTTAATGATAATTAGATATCTATTGGTGTGTTTTCTTTCTTAAGTGTTCACATCTGCATTTCAGGGGGGGAGACTGAGCATATTGAAATCCAAGGTTCATCAGCAGTTGAAAGATGTCAACGTGCCACGCAGGATGAGCCCAGCACTTCAAAAGTTTCTAAATTATCCATCCCAGGATGGGAGCGGCAACAACTTGAAACAGAGAGCACCAACACCCTTCTACTCTTAAGGTTCAGTGTTATGGTGTGATGAAGCAAGCTATGAAGCCTCCAATAACTTTAGAGGTAAGTTCACAAGTACACTAACATTTAATTTAGAAATTCCAAACTTTATTATTTTGGACAGCAGTAGAGAGTTTAAAGTGTTCTACCTGTTTGGGGGGATTCTTTCAAACCTGTGGTTTTCCCAGCACTGCCATTGCTCATCCCATCTGGCACTGCACCACCAAAGAAGCTGGGCTTGAGCAGCAAGGACATGTTTTTACGGTGAGCAGTGACATTAAAAGCTATCCACGTCATTACAATGTTTAAATGACCATGGCTTTCATACACATAACAACCAAGGGTCTACAATAACTTCAACCCTTAAAAAAGCATTTAAAATCAAGCAAACAATTGTTTATTGTGACATTCATTGCATATTTTTTGAAGAAGCCAAAAATGATTGCATAAGCACAACCTGCACTACGTCATAGTATGTCTCTGAACAGATTCACGCCCACTTTTGGGGGAATAACAAACCGCCATACAGTCAATGACAGTATATGCATACAGTATCTGATCGAGAAAGTGGACTAACTACAACATGCCAAAGAGTGCACCAATAATGTAAAAAAATAAGTATTTTACTTTTATTGGCATAATCATAGCTAATGTCAGCATCTTGCGATTACGAGCATGCAACCTTAAACATAGGCTACAGTTTATTTGTATTGCTGTCCAGAAAAGTGTACTCAGTACTCTAAATATAAAGACATAATATATACATTTAAAGCTGTTTAGTTTCAAAAACGCTGTCTTTCACTGGCTTAACACCTGGTGACTTGATGAGGTATGAGTAAATGTCTGGGTAAGACACCTCTGGCCACTGGGTCGGGTTGTTACACCAATTTGACAAGGGGAGAATGAAGCGACATGTTTTTATATTGACCAAATTAAGTTTGTGTATCTTTCACTGCTCTATGGCAGGCAGGGTGGACATAATTACTTGACATATTAGTGATTTCATAAGTTATTCACGCCTGCCGGCTGAGTATGGAAGTTGTTTTGTGCCCCTATTTTGTATTGAAGTTTAGTCAGATGCTGTTTCTCAAAACCAAGAATGCAAAGAATGGACTTGTATACTTGGGGAGAACGCTCTTGCTAGTTGTCCTTGGAAGAATGAACTCACAAGGTGACAAGCAAACAGAACGCTGCTGACAGTTTGAGACGATGTGTTCTAGCTGGTATTGCGCAATAATACCCCCGCACGGTCTGTAGTACCCAAACATAACGACAATTTTTGAAGATAACAGCCAGGCTTTTTCAAAATTGTCTCTGACTATGTACGTACATTATCTGATAAAGTTGACTTAAATCAGCACTTAACTTCAATAATGGTCAAGTAGATATAAATGTTAAGGTTTAAAACAGGGTTGGATCGCTAGCTAACTTACACCCGCAGGCACTTATGAGATTCTCACTTCCAAAAACGTTTGAGCACATTTTCGATTCAACATAAATTTTTGTTAAAATGCCAATATTTGAAATCTACACAGTTGATTTCTCGCATCAAATGTTATCAGAAGTGAATTTAGTGATGAAATAGCGTACGAAATTGTAAAAAAACGACTTTCTGTATTGACCTGTCTAGTTTATCTTCCCCCATAAAGGGGCGATGACGAAATTAACAGTTAAGTTCCCGGATATGCCGGTGGTACGTATACCCTTAATTCTTATTTTTCAGCTGATTCCTAATATTCTACATTGACTATTTTGTTATCTAGCCCTCAGAAGATCCCAATGCCTTCCTCCACTGATGTGCACCTTCCAGTCCATTCTTGCTTTTAGACAAGACAACTGCATGGTTGCAATTGACAACTCCAGTGACAACATTTGAAAAAGATTTGTAGTATGAGGGGCCTCTACCTCATTGCCTTCACTTGACCTACTGTATCCTAAGTCTATTGCCACACTTTCATCTGTTGCAAACCAAGGTGCTGGGAGATTAGATGTGCAATGTAACCCATTCGTGTAAGAAAGCCATTTCTGAATAGCAAGTGTTCTTTGAGTAAGTAGATAATCTCATATGGTGTTTGTTGAAACATGTAGCTCACATTTCATTACTGAGCATCACTGAAATTGAGATGTCATTTGAAGTGGAGAGATGGTATGTGCATTGTTACTGTTTAGACTAATTATACTAGAGGATATGCTTACTTTTGTTCTACATTTTTGGTGTATAGGAATTGGAATAGGATCACTTTCAATAATGCTCCAGTTACATTTTATAATGTCTTTAACACAAGTTGCCTCTTTACTGTATTGAGTTACAAAACTTTGTTTTGAATCAAGAGTAAACAAATCCAAATATCCGAATAAAAAAAGACCTCTCTGCAGGACATTAAATGCAGCCTGTAGCCTAGTCAAACCATAGGAGCAATTGCGTATAAAAGTTGAAATTAACAGAAAATTGTGATTTCAGACCAATATCTTGGACTCAGAGCAAACTACATTTCCACAAGACATCCAAAACAGAATACAAGGAATGTTGAAGTGTAAACGGGTCACCTACCATTGCAATTGTAGACAGGGGTAGAATACTTGAGTTTGAAATAATCTATTATCACCAGTCATCACTTGGTAGGACACATGAAGCATCATGGGCCAAGCACAAAATGATTGCAAAATAATAAAAATCCATATTTTTTTACCCAAATCTGGTGGTACCCATTTCATGATTAAGGCCTTTCATGATTAAGGATTCTCACAGCAATTCACAAGTTAATCAACAATGGTCAAACAGTCAAAATGAGCAACACATCCAGGAAGTAGGACAATGTTATGCGCTTAGAAGGGAATGTTCCTCTGGCTTACAACCACAATAAAGCCCTACCCCATAAACAGAGACACCTTGACTGATCACTCCCACTGACATGGAAGCAAGCTGAAAAATTTGCACAATCAGGGCACTGCCGCTATGCCGTCACCAGAATAAGAACACATGTCAAATTGTCACTCCTGAAGGCTTACGGACATACATTTAAATAGTCAGTCTGCAAACGAGATGAAATTAAGCTGCACAACAAAATAATTTAAGGGCGCTGAGCACCAAGCTGATGTACATTTATTGGCAAGTCCCGCCTGAATTACCTACCGTAGCAATTAGCCCACATCAACCAGTGCTTAGACATCCAACACTTCCAGCGTGTGAAATGGTCACCAAATGACTTCCGCTCTGGGATTTTATAGACGTTAAACGCATGGAAACAGTGGATAAAAAAAATATCATAAAAAAAACTGTTGATGGCAAAATCCTGTGCCTCTCACTGGTACTGATATCTATCATATGTGCATGCACGAGTACCCACACCTGAAGGACCTCAGATTATGAATTAATATTATATAAAACGCTCTTGCAAAGATTGTATTTGATGCTTCACTTCATGTGGATCTGTTGGTTCCACTGATATTGTAAGCAAAATAAACTCAGCAGGAGTCATAGTGTGTCTGTGAACCTAGAAGAAGTTTTAAGTTGTCATTTATATTTTTGAGTCATGAGGGTTGTGGTTTATGGACAATATACCACAGCTAATAGCTGTTCTTAGGGACAATGCATCCCTAAGTGAAGGACACAACATGTAGCCATGGTATATTGGCATACCACACCATATCACATTACTTTTTACTGTTATAATTACATTGCTTTCGGTTTATAAGTGTAAAAAAGCATATCTGGTGTATGTAACATATTGCCAATATAGCAGAACTAAGCACTGTGTCCAGACACTAACTCTTTGCAATATTGGCAACTCCTGTTTGCCGCACCTTCAATCAGGATTTAATGTATGGATGCCCGAATTGTCATTGCAGGCTGGGCACCTGCAACAATAATTAAGTGAAGCTTCTCTCTTGTACCTACTTCAATTTTTTTCTCTAATAATTTACTAGGCAGTTTAGTACTAGGGGGTCATAGCAATAGTCTTCAGTTGTCAGCCGATGACTGTCGTTCATTTCTTTAGGTTAAGCACTCCATCTAGTGGCCACAAGGCAAACCAGATGAATACTGAAAAAATTGTTAACATGTACAGGGGACGCAGATGCAATTGCATGTACAGTGAACATCTTGTGCTCAGCAATGCTGTTATAATAGTAACAAACAATAAAGAATGAAAAAGGAGTAAACAATAGGATATAAGGGTGACAGGAGAGTAACAACAAATGCATGGACATTCCTTTAAAAGACAATATCTGGATGGCAGCATACATTTGCTCCAAAATATATAATATAATGTCTGCATTAATGGTGCACTCACATGAACTTAGTCTGCTGTTTTGGAAACTAAAGAGGGACCTACACAATGTTAGGCAGGGGGTCATAATGTTATGGCTGGTAAGTGTATACATGTGTACATACAGGACCTTCTCAAGAAATTAGCATATTGTGATGAAGTTCATTATTTTCCATAATGTAATGATAAAAATTAAACTTTCATATATTTTAGATTCATTGCACACCAACTGAAATATTTCAGGTCATTTATTGTTTTAATACTGATGATTTTGGCATACAGCTCATGAAAACCCAAAATTCCTATCTCAAAGAATTAGCATATCATG
>JACXGM010032944.1:0-12454 GCA_016801145.1 Umbra pygmaea | reverse complement strand
TCAATTAGTGTATTGTAAGTCTCATAGGTGTTGAGCCTCGTGTTAAATAACCTTTATCGAGTGGAATAAACTTATCTTTACTATGAATATGGGGTGCATTATATGCCGAATGACAATAACCTATAGCCCTAGAATGTCATTGTGAGGTTATTATAATGCGTTTTCATTTTGGGGAGATAGTGAAGGCCTAGGTGTAAAATGCACGGCCCGCCACTGCAGGTGTAGCATATCAAGATGCTAATTAGACAGCATGATTTTTGCACAGTTGTGCCTTAGGCTGGCCACAAAGACATGGGCCAAGATAGCTCCATTTATGCCACTCTAAAATGTGCAGTTTCATCACACAGCACAATGCCACAGATGTTGCAAGTTTTGAGGGAGCGAAACTGACAACTCCCACGCAGTGATTTATAGCCACAACAGGTGAATTCAGCACCACGGCGAGCTCCGCAGCCGAAATTGTTTGTGATTTGATTGATTTGATTGATTGTGGTCAGCCTAAGGCACACCGGTGCAATATTCATGCTGTTTAATCAGCATTTTGATATGCCACACCTGTAAGATGGATGTATTATCTCGTCAAAGGAGAAGTGCTCACTAACACAGATTTAGATAGATTTGTGAACATTTTTTTAGAGAAATAGGCATTTTGTGTACATAGAAAAAGTTTTAGATCTTTCAGTTCAGCTCATGATTAATGGGGGAAAAAACAAAAGTTTTATATTTATATTTTTTGTTCAGTGTATTTTTCTGTCTTCTTCCTCCATCACACCAGCCAGTCATGAGCCAACAGGCCTTAATAGGCATGGTAAGGAATCCGCCACACGTTGTGTTGTGGTGAACCAACTTGCTACCACCTCAAAGCAGCCTATATCAACCCAAACCATCTTGAACTAATTCCCTGGTTAAGGAGCAATGTGTATGGGGAAGTGGGACACCATGAGTGGTTGGATTGATTACATTGTCATGGATCTGGTCTCCATAACCTGGGCTGGGCTTTGGCGGTAGCCCACAGAGACCAGAGCTTTAGTTTCAGCACTAACATCTGACATCTGAACAGGGGCCTAAACCTAACTTATCTTGAACGTACTGTAACTCAACGCCATTAAAAAAAGAATTCCCAGCGCCAGGAATCTCGAAATATTTGAGATGTTGTAAGGTTGAAATAGCTTTTAGCATTCACAGCTGGCTATGGTGTATTGATAGAGGAAAAACAATGGCAGGGCGTCTTTGCATAATTTTGAGGAGAAAAGAAGTTGGTGGAAGGTGGTGCAAATGAAAGTTTGGCCCTTCCCCTGGAACAGTTGAGCTCACTGTGCTGTCACTGCTGAATGTAATTATCTGAACTGAGTGGGATCAGGCTAGCTAGCTCCAATGAAGCTGGCTCTCTTCTGTCAGTGTGTGTATGAGTGTGCGTTAAAATGAGCGAAAAAAAACAGGCATCATAGAGAGTTGAGGTGGAGGAGAGAGAATAACAATGTGATGTGGGATCAGTCTGTCTGACGGCCATTCGGAATTAAAACTGAAATGATGTGTGACCCAGCACCATGGTTTCAGAGTTACACCCAAAACAAACAAACAAAACAGCTTGGGTTGTGTCTGTCTCTGTGTGTGTTTGTGTTTGACAGACACCCACTAAGGATCACAGCATTTCACAACCACACATACAAACATACATTCACTCTTAAAAAAACGGTTCCAAAACCATTCTTTGGCTGTCCCCATAGGAGAACACTTTATAGTTCTTGGAAGAACCATTTTTTTCCAGGTTTGACCTCTTTGGATCATGTAGAATCATCAACATGATTGTTCTAGTGTTCTAGTGTTCTACATGCAACCAGAAAAGGTTCTAACCATATCAGGCTCTTCAAGGGGTTATCCTAAGGGGACAGATGAAGAAACCTTTTATGTTCTTGGTTCTTTCTACAAAGGTCCACATACACACACACAATCACAATGAATTTAGATGGATGGGTTTCGCCTCTCCGAAACAGAGACGGATTATAGGAATCCTCTGGTACTTCATTCACCAGTTTCACATGAAAACCTGCTTAACACCTTACATTGAACATAATGTTCCAATGGTTCCATATAGATAGACAGTGATGTTAGGGTGTATTGGAAACTCAGGTAAAAGCATAGCTGTCTGTAGTCAGGCCTGGGTGTGTTGTTGGAAAATGGGTGAGGCCCATGGAAATAAAAAACTATTATCATGGGAAAACACATACATTCTGCTTTAACTGTGAAACAAAGATGTCAAGCTTCTGTTGTGTTTTTCTGCTACCAACAGTAGTTGAGTTTCTGTGTTTATATCTTATCCATTAATCCCACTATGGATAAGACAAATCAAGTTGTCTCTTGTGCATTTGGATGTAGTTCAAGTGTACCATACACGCTAGCCATGACATATATTTTAAGGAAAATTAAATTTGTTTATATCTTTATTTATGCTCGGGCGCGGCCTTGGGAGTCTCAATTCACTCCAGGTTTTTTTGTCATTTAAAGTTTTGAACCGGTTAGCTCATAAGGAACGCTTATTCCAGAAGTTTCTTCATCTCACATGGTTTCAATTGCAGAGTCCTGAAGACCTTTGGCTCAGCGGTGGACCCTCTCTTTGGGACACTGTGGGCTAGGGCCCTCTCATTGGGACACTGTGGCCTAGGGCCTTCTCTTTGGGACACTGTGGCCTAGGGCCCTCTCTTTGGGACACTGTGGCCTAGGGCCTTCTCTTTGGGACACTGTGGCCTAGGGCCCTCTCTTTGGGACACTGTGGCCTAGGGCCCTCTCTTTGGGACTATGTGGGCTAGGGCAGGCTTGGGTAAAGGGGAGCAGCAGAGGAGAGGATGGGGGAAGAAAGACCAGAGAGAGGAGGGTGTACAAGAGTCCTCACACACCTCTTTGCTAGACTTGTCAACTTCCCCAGTCCCTCAGCCTTTTGCATCCATTTACATGTTTTTATGAATTCATGCTGAATCATTTGGGACATTTCCACTCCATTTCCCTCTGCTGGCTCACACATGAAATCACTCAATTCTTCGGACAATCCCATCCTTCTTTGCCAACATAGCATTCGCTAAATATGAATTTTAATTTGGAGTCTCTGAAGAAATTAGCAGGAAAAGGAAATTAGCCTGGTTTGTTTTTGATCAGCATTAAAAATAAGTATTAAGCGAGGTCAGGAATTGGGTTTGTGTCACTGAGAACGACAGCACATACATTTACAGCCCTAAATCACATGAAATACGTTCTGAGGGAACTATTTTCTAAAACCGAAATATGTGAAATATGAACGTATGAGAGGGTAAATTATGTTTGTATGGAACTAAATTGAACACTCGAATAACGTTAAATATGAACATATAAAGATCATGACGTAGCATGTAAATAGCGTAGTTTTTGCTAGGGTGGAGGTCGGGGGTGGTGGAAGGGCGTATAAATCCGCGACTGTGTTCGCGAGTTCAAATCCAGACCGGCAGTTTGTGTGTGTTTTGTTCTACATTGCTTGCGTCATGCAGACACGCGATTATTGGTTTTTGTAATGTTAACCCTAACCTTAATTCTAACCTTAACCTCAGTAACGTCATAACTAACCTTAACCGTTAGTAACCTCATGTCTAACCTTAACCGTTAGTATCCTCCTACCTAACCCTAACTGTGAACGTTGCAATATAATTTAGAACGCTATGGAATATGTGGAATGTTCTCGCACAAATCCGCTAAACGAAATGTACCGGAGCAACGTAATTGAAGTACAAAGATAGCCTAATTACGAAATGTGCAGTTCAAACGTAAAAAAAACTAAATTTGTCGGCATATAACATAATTCAGGTTTTTAAAATAGTTTCCTGAGAACGTAATTTGGGAGAAATTCTGAGATGTACGGTTGCACATTTAACAAAGAGCTGTTCTCCTAATTTGGTGGAACAGGGCTGTACCCTGAAGGGTGTCACCATAGCTTCAGTTGGTGTTAACAGTTGAAAGGGAAGAAAAGACAGAATCAGCAACAGGTGCTATGGAATGAATTGCTGGTTGTGGTGTAGTCTAACCATAGCACATAGGCCTGGAGACACTGACAGAAAGCTCTCCCAGGAAGAACTTCGCAGAATACAACAGAGGAGGCTTCTGCTGTGGGAATGGGGAAGAGTGTGTTGTGAGACCTATGCTACAACATGCTGGCTAGCTCTCACAATATTGTTTTCTTTCTGTCAGGAGTGTTATTTGGGTTATTGTTAGTCAGGTTTTATAAACACAACTTCTGTTTTATGGGAATAAGGGCTAGGCGTGTGTGTCTGTAATTTAAGTAAGCAATAAGTTACAAAGGGGTATGGTATATTGCCAATATTCCACATAGAGCTGTTCTCAGGGACAATGTGTCATGGAGTCTGGACACAGCTCTTAGCTGTGATATATTGGCAATATATCACAAACCCCGAAGATTGCACTTCTAAATGGACACCAGCACAGTTATAGCAGTAAAAAGTGATCATACCCGGGGTATACAGTCTCACATACTATGGCTATCATCCAGTCAGCATTCAAGGGGGTGGGGTTTTGGGCCAATATAAAACAGCTTACTGCTTTGCACGACAGGTATGTTACAGTAGTCACAAGCTCAAAACGTGACCAAGGCTTCTCCATCGTTGCCCCAAGGTCCTGCAAGGGGCAGCGCATACAGGCCATGTGCTGCCTGGTAAGTCAGATTTACATACCTTGCCGTGTCAATCTCCCTCGCCTGTAAAATCAATCACAGATCTACAAATGGTAAATGTGTAATCATCCCGTGAATGTGCTGACTTAAGACTTCTGTGTTGGACTTCAGTGTGGTAAGAATCGGACTGCTCTGTGACGTATGTTTGGATGAACCTGTCCAAGGATTTCTTAGTGAAAACAGATTTTCTTGAAATTATTTACATTTTCCTTTTTAATCGGTTAAGTACAATTTAATCTAATCCCTAGTGTGAAATCAAGTTTGTTGTTCCAATTAAAACATGGGAGGATTAATCATTAGAGCCAGTAACATTTTTCCGAGTGTACTAAATACAGTATGTGGATGTAGACTGACCCGGTTCTGTCTTGTGTATACAGCACCTAGATAGGATCTCCTCTAGAGCTGCATTCTACAACAAACAAGTACCCCCATAAATGATGGGGGAGATTTCCTTAGTCCTGGCTGCAGACATAAACATTAGACCTCATGGGTGAAATGAGACTGAGGTAATTTAGGCTTACCACCACCATTAGTCCAATCAGGGTTCAATGCCTGTGGATCCACTGGGCTTTCCTGGTTTTAGTTGAATGCCAGAACAAGGAGGGAAGGTACACTGCAATAACAAGAATAGCAACAAAGAAAGGCAGAATTCCTAAGTCGGCCAGCAAGGTAAAGTTGCAAGGTGAGCTCTCAGATTTCAAGGTACACTGTTGTTGTGTTTGGATTCTCCCAATTTTGACATTGATCCAGCTAGCTTAGTAGAGATAAGACATGTGGCTTATCTCCTCAATGGTTGAGGTGGGCTAATTGTTTCCAGATTCAGTGTGATAGGATGTCACTGTGTACAGAATTTGATTCTGGTACTGGTAGAGCTTTAATAATATACTATATGGGTTAGACAAAGAGTTAGTTCCCTAGGCTGTTTGTGTCCTGTTACTTTGACTTCGTTTAGCATACAGTATATCAAATATAGTGTATCTTCCTGGTTTAAGAATGACTTATTTTGAACCACTTGCTACCACCACCCCTTGTCCTCCCAGGTCAGGTTTTAAAGGTTCCTTTATAAAGAAATGCATCATGTAAAAAATAAAAATTCTGAGGGTCTTTCTTACAGTATAAAACATGTTGTTTTTGTTGTTACCTTGTAACAAGTAAGTAGTAATGTACTGTAAAAACCTACACTTACACTGTCATTTCTTGGGATGGCAAGATGGCATAGTGGTTATGGCATCTGACAGGTGCCTGAAAGTTCCTGGTTCTATTCTCCCAAATGTTATCATAACTTGACTTTTTGTCAACACAACTACAATATGTATTTTGTTGATTTGACTTCTTGGATCTGAATGGAAAATTGAGTAGACTAGAGTCGTGTTCAAGACCACCTAAAGTCAGACCAAGTCAAGACCAGGACTGAAGCAAATTAAGTCACGGTCAAGACCAAGACTGAGGGGGGGGGCGAGTCCGAGGCAAGACCAAGACCAAAGCAGGGCGAGTCCGGACAGAGACCAATTCAAGACTGATTATAGATGTTTCAAATCACTGCAACAATATGACCTCAAATTGTACAGTATTTGTTAAAATTTCGAACTATTTCCAATCAGTATTCACTTAGCAGCTGGTGTGCATTTTAATTGGGGAAAAGACTAATTAAGCTTTTTAAAGTCTGTTAATTTTTGTTACATTTTTATAGGCAAACCTATTCATGTATTTTTTTATTGGTATTCTCTCACTGTCTTATCAGCACTAAATAATATCTCATGTGACTGTCCAAACAACCAGTTAGGGGGGAAAATATCAGAATTGGCCAGTCTTCAGTTGTATGCAAAAGTTTAGGCTCCCATGACAATTTCCATGATTTTCATTTATAAATAATTGGGTGTTTGGATCTGCAATTAAGTTTGATCTATCAAATATCAGAAGGACCCAGTAATATTTCAGTAGTGATATTAGGTTTATTGGATGAACAGAAAATGTGCAAATGCATCAAAACAAAATTAGACAGAAATATTGTTAATTTTATTAATAGCTAATAAAAAATGTGTAGAAAAACATTAAATTAATTTTGTTAAATCATTACATTCAGAAATTGATCTACTTAACCATTGAGTCACCTGGAGATAACCTTCTGTTTGTAAAAGTACCCTGCAGTTATTTACAACAGGACCACATGGATACCATGTTTTTGGAATGAAAATATGTAATTATTTTTTCCTGGCTTCCTCTAAAGGTTAATGTGCATTTGACCAGTGTTCATTTACTGCACTGAAGGCAGCTGCTAATCGGTTAGATATCTAGATTAGCTGTAATAGTCAGCTAACCCTTACGAAAAATATGTTTATTCAAGTGTACTATTAGTATATTTCTTTAAACTAAGAATAAGAGAGCATGCTTTCAGTCTACTTTTTATAAATTTATCAGAGATATACTTAACAAAATTATACTTAAGTATACTTGGCTTATACTGACAAGTATATAGAAAAGTCTATGGGCCCTATTTTAACAATCAAAGCGCATGGACTGAAGCGCATGGCGCAAGTGCGCTTTGGGCATGTCCAAATCCACTTTTGCTAGTTTGACAGCGGATAAAAGGGTCCATTTTACAATATTTGCTAACTTCAGTGTGTTTTTTGTGAGCGTTTTCTTAAATATAAAGTTGTTGTGGTCTTCATAGGCAAAATGGATAATCGCTGATTTGGTTGACATGTCCTCCAGCAGTTAAGATTGATGTCCACGAGTGAACACACAATATTTAGCCTTTTTTTCCCTCCTTGAAAATTAGACACAGTCATTGGCTGGAGAAGCCAGAGCAGGCAGGGCACGGCTGCAGTGTGACTTCAGAAGAAATACACCTTTTAATTTTGCTAAGATTGTTTGGATAATCATTGACATGTTAGTACTATAGGGAAGAATTTCCACTGAAGTCCTCCCTAGCCAAGATTGAGTCAAGACTAAGTTTTTTTTTTGTTTTTTTTTTACATGCTTTTGAAAAAGAACTACATAGCCATATATTGAGATAGGGTCCTGGAAACACTTCTAATTGTGTTCCCTATAGGGGTGTCACGATACCAAAAATTCAGTAGTCTGTGCCAATACCAGTAAAATAACACGATTGTCGATACCGATTTTGGTACCACTGTAAAAAAAAGGATTTTCTAAGATTCCATGTACTTGAACTTTAAACATGAACATCTTTATTAAAAAAACGTGGAATATAGCATAGAACAACATAATAAAGTGCAAATAATGCTCATAAGGCAACAAATAGTGTCCCCAGACACATTACAGACATCTTTTCAAAAAGGTACTGTGCAAAAACAACAACAGTGCAAAACAAAACAGTGGATATAGCAGTGCAGCCATTCAGCTAACAAGATTACCATGTTTTTTTCACATTGCACACCTTTTCCTGGCTAGTTCATGGTTTTCAGAGAGATTAGGGAATGAACTTGCATTCGTTGGGAGGACCCATGAGGATGCCAATTGCGTTCATTGGGCGGACCCATGAGGATGCCAATTTTCGACATTGTAGACATTGCTAAGACATGTTTCACCCGCATCTGTCGTTCATAAGTGTGGGCAGCGATTCATAAACAAAAGTATTTCTGGTTCTTCCTGGTACATTTGTAAAAGTTGCGGTCCTGAAATTGTCTTTTTCTTACATAACAAGATGGATTTTACCTGGGAAAGCTATGCTCTATGTCATTACTGGGACTCTTTGATAAGGAAGAATAAAGAATCTCCTTTTTTTCTACTACTTTTCTCCTTATTTTATTTTTATTGTATTTTATTGTACAATAAAAATAAAATAAGGAGAAAAGTAGTAGAAAAAAAGGAGATAAAATCAAGTATCAAAATCATTCAGTATATATACATCTATACATAACGTAGAACACGGACTAATTTAAAATATATACACAACATTACTGGAATATGTCAAATCAAACAACCGAGATATTCATTAGAATCCCAAGATCTTAAGCTTTAAGGACAAAAGACATGTATATGTTATCTAAAAATTGAAGTTGTAAACCGTGTTACAATTGGACTGTGTATTTTCCATGAGGTGAAATAATGAACTGCCGAGTGTACAAGACGCATAGCTCACATTATCACTCATAATGTTGTCAATTTTGTAGCTATCTTAAAACCGAGATATTCATTAGAATCCCAAGATCTTAACCTTCAAGGACATATGACACGTATATATTTTCTAGAAATTTAAGTTGTAACCTGTGTTACAATTCGACTGTGTATTTTCCATGAGGTGAAATAACAAACTGCTGAGTGTACAAGATTTATACTGTAGCTCACATTATCACTCAAAGTTTGTAAAACCGAGATATTCATTAGAATCCCAAGATCCTAAGCTTAAAGGACATATGACACATTTATATATTACTTAAACATTGCAGTGATTTTAATCCATCTCCTATTTTAGATGCTGTCCATGTGTAAAAGGCATGTAGCTCACATTATAAGGCTTAAAGTTTATTTTTGTTAAAGCTATTGTAAAACGGAGACATTAGCTAGATTCCTGAGATTTTGACTGTGATTCTAGTCAAGATTTTATTATCTTTGAAAATACCCCACCGGAAGGATACTGAGCCTTAACAGGTTAGACAAAGATGGAAGGAATGTTGTGACGAGTTTATTGAAGAAGTAGAAAGGGCACTACTTGTCAGATATCAACCAACAGAAGATCAGTTAGACGTTTTCTGTCACTCCTAAGAGGTGCAGCTTTAGAGGAAGTCAGATTACGAATGGGGAATGAGTCAAACCAAACATGTGACATTTTTAAATATCTGAGAGCAGCTTTTCGGGAAAATCGCAGCATACCTCAGCTATTGCAGAATTTCTATAGACCTTAACAAATGGAAGGTGAGGATATCCACGCATACTCGCATGCGTTGTCACAGATTCAGAACTCCATCCTGAAACAGTCACCAGATGCAATGGTAAATGTGAGTTTGGCCATTCAGGACCAATTAATTGAGGGGATTAGAAATGCCAACCTCAGAAGGGAACTTCGAAAGCTTGTTAGGGACAAGCCAGAGTCCACAATTATTTAAGTGCATGACAAAGCCCTTATGTGGTCTTTAGAAGATTTTAAGCCTTGTGTCACAAAAGTGGTCAGCATTTGAAATGTCATTTCTGAGACCGCTGAAGCTCAGTGTGATGCTGTTATGTACCTGAAACGAAACCAGTTAATCTAAAATACATTTTGAAAATTGTAGGAGAACAAGGAAAGGCTATAGGGCAGCTTACAAGAGCAGTTGAGAAACTCAAAGGACACCAAGGGAGAACCTATTTAAACTAAACCAGACAACCGTGCAGCGCTAAACTCTCTTCTGCTATGCTTAGAAGAGGTTAGAGCATAGTTAGCACAAAATTTTCTCCTTCTAAATTAAGAGAAGACTGAGGTTATTTTTTTGGCCCAAACGAAAACTCTCAGCACCTAAACCTTGAGCTAGAGAGCTAATCAGCTTTTAAATCCACTGGAGTACGGAACTTAGCCAGTCCCTAAAATTTGAAAAACACATTTCATCTGTAATCAGCTCTAATTTTTTCCGACTTCGATTACTTTCTAAAATTAAAGGGATATCAAGTGTCCAAATTGCCCGTCTCCAATTAGTACAAAATGCGGCGGCCAGACTCATCCATAAATGTCGGAAATATGACCATATCTCTCAGATTCTCAAATCTTTACACTGGCTGCCAATTCAACAGAGAATAGATTTTAAAATTTTACTCCTCGTTTTTAAATCTCTAAATAACTTAGCCCTGTTCTATCTCTCTGAACTGGTCCATCCTTACACATGTCCCAAAGCTTAAGGTCTCTTGATCAGGCTTTGTTGGTAGTCCCTCGCGCTAGACTTAAGCGTAGAGGTGAGCGTGCATTTGCAGTAGCAGGGCCTTGATTCTGGAACTCCATGCCCTTACAATTTAGAACAGCCCCTACCTTGTCTGTCTTCAAGTCCTTATTAAAAACCCACCTGTTCTCACTAGCATACTAACCTCCATTTCTGGCTTTTCCTTACCTTTCTATTTTTAGCCTACATTGTACAAATTGCTTACCACAGCTATGCAGACGACACCCAGATTTACTTAGCCCTATCACCTAACGTCTACAGCCCCATTGACTACCTATGCCAATGCATTGATGAAATTAACAGTTGAATGTGCCAAACTTTCTTCAGTTAAATAAAGAGAACTGATGTCATTGCATTTGGAAACCAAGATGAAGTTCTCAAGGTGAACACATACCTTGATGCTAGGGGTCAAACAACTAAAGATCAAGTCAGGAATCTTGGTGTGATTCTGGAGTCGGACCTTAGTTTCAGTAGTCATGTTAAAGCAATAACTAAATCAGCATATTATCATCTTAAAAATATCTCAAGAATTAGATGCTTTGTTTCCAGACAAGACTTAGAGAAACTTGTTCATACTTTCATCACCAGCAGGGTGGATTATTGTAATGGTCTCCTCACTGGTCTTCCCAAAAAGACCATAAGACAGCTACAGCTCATAAAGAACGCTGCGGCCAGGATTCAAAGCAGAACCAGGAAATATGAACATATCACGCCAGTCCTCAGGTCTCTACACTGGCTCCCAGTCACATTTAGGATAGACTTTAAAGTATTATTACTGGTATATAAATCACTCAATGGCCTAGGACCTCAATACATTGCAGATATGCTCATTAAATATAAACCCAACAGACCAATCAGATCATTAGGATTACATCAGCTAGAGATACAAAGGATTCACTCAAAATGCAGAGAATCTGCTTTTAGCTACTATGCCAGCCGCAGCTGGAACCAGCTCCCAGAAGAGATCAGATGTGCTCCAACAGTAGTCACCTTTAAATCCAGACTCAAAACACATCCATTTAGCCACGCATTTACTGAATGAACACTGTGATATAAGTTCAAACTGATTGCACTATATTTCATATGGTTTTTCAGTCTCTTTTATTTCTTAAACTGTACTATATTTCTAATTGATTTTAATTATAATTTTAATAGCTTTAATTAAAAATCTGTTAAATTTTTTTATGTTTTCCTGTTTATGTAAAGCATCTTGAATTGCCATTGTGTATGAAATGTGCTATATAAATAAACTTGCCTTGCCTTACCTAAATGAGGCGTATGAGGTGAAATTCCCGCGTGTTTCAGCTGATATGGAGGAGATCACAAAACAGTAAAGTATTGGAGGACATCACGATATAATTCCTCAGTGAGCTTCATATTGGTGGTACCATCTCGCAGCAGGCCGTGCTGAGGGATTTGTTAATACAGTATTCTGAGGTGTTCGCGCTCGAGGATGAACACCTTGGTTTTATTGTTATGGTGAAACATGAAATCCATGCGGCCGATGATGTCCCAGTGACACAGCCTTATATGTGTATCCCACCCACACAGTACAGAGAAGTTCGAGAACACATCAGTAAGATTCTTAAGAAGGGAGTGATTCAAAAAAGCACCAGTGCTTATGCACCTATTATGTTAGTGAGGAAGGCGGATGGCAGCCTCAGGCTATGTTGATTACTATCACAATCTGACCTTGATCAGATATTTGTCAGCAACTGGCATGAGCAGGTTAAGAACTAAAGAAACAGCTTGAAGCTAAATAAATAAGTTTTAATAATGAGTCCGTATAGAACAATGTAAATAATGCATGATATAAGTAACAGAACAAAAATCCAAAGCAGAGCTAAATAAGAATACGCCTATACTGAAAGGAGCT
>JACXGM010032943.1:0-12453 GCA_016801145.1 Umbra pygmaea | reverse complement strand
TTATTATGATAGCCAATACCAACAGGATTTATTTAATGAAATGGTATTGGTAATTGTTTGGAGATCGCACATTGAATGGTTACTTTGAGGGTGACCAGCGCAATACTTTATTTGAATGTTTGGATTTGATTAGAAAGCAATGTCTTTTAATTACCGGTATATAAAGTAAAGCAACACTTCTAAATGTATCTTATTTTCTATTTTGCCTGCAGCATTTTTACGTGCGCATGATAGACTGTGCATAATTAAGTCTGCAGTAGAAACACGACCCCAGCAGATCAAACGACTTAATGGAAGTAACGCCAAGAATCCTGGCTCTCAAGTTGCTAAAAGGAATTGTTCAAAAGTAATATGAATCGCATAATACGCTAAATGCAACAAAACGAGACTGGAAATTTACATTAATCTAATACTGATCACAAAAACATTATAGTAAACAACACTGCAAGGACACAAATAAAAATATCCTAAATAACACCCAGAAACAGACAAAGCTGATATGATAACTAATGAACAAATTAGCTGAGTTGATTTGAGGTAAGCCTACAGAGCAGCAGCAATCACCTGCTATTACTGTACAGTAATCTGCCAGCAATTGTTAAGTAGTTGCTCAGAAAAGCGCTTATGGTTTCCTTCAACAAAATACAAAATAATAAAATTTTGCATGACTCTCACATTTTTTTAAGACCTTGGAAAATAAGATTTCAGACTTAAGACAATTTTAGGCCTTAAATTCTGGAAAATGAAATTAAGACTATTTAAGACTTTTTAAGGACCCCCGGGTACCCTGCTTTGAGTGTCTTTAGAATCTGGTTTAAAGCACAATCCATGCAGGAAAGTGTAGATTTTTCACTTCAGCTATAGTAATTGAAAATGTTGTATCGGTATCGGCAAATATTTCCCATTCAAAATCGGTATCGGATTCAAAAATCTCATATGGTCGGGCTCTAATCCAGTATACTGCTCGTTACTAGTATCTGAATCGTTCACATCGTTCATTTTGGCGCAAGCGCATTACTTCTATGATCCAGTATACTGCTCGTTACTAGTATCTGAATCATTTACATCGTTCATTTTGGCGCAAGCGCATTACTTCTATGATCCAGTATACTGCTCGGTACTAGTATCTGAATCGTTCATATCGTTCATTTTCGCACAGGCGCATTACTTCTATTATCCAGTATACTGCTCGGGACTAGTATCTGAATCGTTCATATCGTTCATTTTCGCACAGGCGCATTACTTCTATGATCCAGTATACTGCTCGGTACTATGTCGTGCTAGTATACTGCTCATCACTGTAGACTGACAATTTATGTACAAAGTAAATATTTTAAGCTTTATGTTAATTGTTATTCTAACAAAGTCATATGATGCTGGATATGTAAAATAATGGGTTTACTACACATAATAATACTAATCCGTTTTACCGCTTGGCCATTGAACGTCTTTGTTATAAGAATTGATTATACGGTAGGCTGTTACATTTTGCCTATGCGAACTGCCTCAAATGTACAAATGTTTGAATAATATAAAGTCCAGGCTGCGGGATGGAAGTGTACAACACACTTGACAGCTACACTTATTTTATTGCCTCAAATGTAAAACTTTCTACCAGACGTCGTATGAGATTAGTTCATTATTTTATATGTTTTTGGATTTGGGAGTGTGAATTATTTCTATGATCCATTATGGTTAATTCATTTCGGTACCTCCTTCCTTTTTGTGAAGGTTTATTATTTCTATGATCCAGTACATACGGTACGGATCAGTATACTGGTTCTTTTCGTTCATTTCGATCTGCGCAAATGAACGATACGAATCAAAATGATTCGTTCATTTGAATGAATTAGATTCAAAGATACGAGTCAGTAAAAATAATCGAACTTCCCATCACTAGTTGGATTTCATTTTTCTTTTGGCCATTGCGGAAACTTCCGTCACTTCCGTCACATAGCTATAAGAAAGTAGCCACCATAGCCATGAGCTGGAAAAGTGGATATCTAACTGCTCCTAATTTCCCCTTCAAAATAAAAGCAATTTACTTAAAGATATGTCAATTGAAAAAACATTTACAATTAAATATATTAAAATAAAAGAATGTTTAATATATTAGACTGTTACGTGCACATCACACTACCTTTTATGAAAAATGCAGTATCATCAGATCCCGACCGGCTCTTTATTAACTCTATGGGGTTGGCATTTTATCAAAAACATGTGTGTTGTCTTGTGAAATCAGAAAGGAGAAAATAATCCCTTAACTGGAGAAAAAACAATTGTGTGTGTCCCAAATGGAACCTATTACCTACATAGTGCACTACCTTTTTAACAGACGTTTATATAGGCTTAAACACTCTGAACACAAACAATTCTATAGCTACTACCGCTGTATAATGTACTCAGAGCCTGGGAGGACATTCTTTGATTTTTGACTCCAAACATTATTTTTACTTGCACAGAAGTCAAAGTGGAGGCCATTTTTGTCCACATACCATTTATTATTTTCCCTGTTCTTGCCCTGCCACCACTTGAAGCCTTGTTTCTCTTAAGGTCCTTTTTTCAATGGTTGTGCCTACTAGGGTTTTTCTTTACCACAGTGAAGGGTTTTTCTTTACCACAGTGCAGGGTTTTTCTTTACCACAGTGCAGGGTTTTTCTTTACCACAGTGCAGGGTTTTTCTTTACCACAGTGCAGGGTTTTTCTTTACCACAGTGCAGGGTTTTTCTTTACCACAGTGCAGGGTTTTTCTTTACCACAGTGCAGGGTTTTTCTTTACCACAGTGCATGGTTTTTCTTTACCACAGTGCAGGTTTTTTTTACCACAGTGCAGGGTTTTTCTTTTGGAATTATAGGTAACTTCTGAAATGGTAAATGCTTTCGTTTTAACCAGCTCAGATGACAAGCTATTTCCAGCTTTATTCAGGAACTGGCATGTTTTACTACTCTGTTCTGTATTTTTTAAAAATTCTGCTTCCACAGGATTTGTGGTTTCTTACAGCAAACAGTGTTTTTATATGATCCCTTTCATACAGGCTTTTTACTTGTTTCTGGAAGTCATTCGTCTTCTGCAGCCATTAGCTACCAATCCAATGAGATATTCCTCTAACAGCATTAGGACTTTACCTAGTTGAATGAATTTGTACTAAAAGGACTACATGGATGATCGAAGATGTATTTGATCAATTGGTTGTATTTGTATTTGACTCACAGGTATCAATGGTGTTCTGCTCTATTTGTTAGATGGTGAAGCGTCATGTAGGCTTCAGTAATTGATTGCAATCGTTGCTTTTCTTTGTTTATTCAGATTGTCATTACATTCAGTTCCGGCCCCAGCCTTTTGGGGGCCCTAAGCAGAATTTGCCGAATCATGATTTGGGGGCCCCCTCCTACCACGCTGAGTCACCTGTGAACTCAATTGGGGGCCCCCTTGTGACTAGGGGGCCCCAAGCAGCCTCATAGTTCACTTATCCCTCGTGCCAGCCCTGATTACCCTCGTCGAAGCAGCAGCAGCTCTGCCTACAGCTAACGTTCGCCTCCGTTCCCCCAGGTGTTGAAGATGCTGCAGTGAGCGACGAGCCGACCCCTACCTGAGGCCTCAGCATGTCCGTCCTGCTGAGGGTGGTGTTGGGCGTGGTGGTGTTGGGGGCACAGCCCTCCGTCATGGTCCTGGGTGCACTGTGTCCAAGCGGGAGCCAAGTTGACTGCCCTACCCAGCCGAGCAACACCTCTAGAGGGAATGAGCCCTCCAGGGAGTACTGCTACACCGCCCGTATCCGCTCCACCGTACTCCAGGGCCTTCCTTTTGGAGGGGTGCCCACTGTTCTGGCCCTCGACTTTATGTGCTTCCTGGTGAGTTGTGGGTTTTACATAACAAAGAATGTTCTATGGTACAACCACATTTATAGACCTCTAACCTACCGTCAAAACGGTAGCTTTATATCTGGGGCGCAGTGACATACCAGCTATATATATATATATATATATATATATATATATATATCTTCTATGTCCATTTTTGCCTACACTATGGTGTAAAATGGATGCATATCCTCTCTGTGTTTACATTGGGAGCCTTCCCACACTATTTCTAACAAAGTATAACTGATAAGCCTTTTTGGCAAGCATTGTACATTTCTAGTTGTTTTAAAAGTGTACATGTTTGTGTGTTACCTCCCTAGGTACTCCTGTTTGTGTTCTCCATCTTGAGAAAGGTAGCGTGGGACTATGGCCGCTTGGCGCTGGTCACTGATGCAGACAGGTAAATCACTTTCCAGCCATGGTAGAATGTGAGCACTTCAGGGGAGATCCTAAGAGTTTCTAGCGTCACACTTTTACATCTGAGCTAAACATGGTAAACAATGTCACTCACAAGAGTAAAATCAGTCATACTAGCGTGAGGTGAAAACATACTCGTGAGCAAAAACAAGAGTGACCGAGAGACCAGTCCATCCACACTGGTGACAGACCAGACCTGATTGCTGTAACTGTTATCTTTGTAACCTGATAGCTGATAGACGTATGTTTTCCCAGAGTATGAATTTCCATACAAACTACTATTTGTCATTTTTTTGTCCGTTGCAAATTAGTTACACTCATGGTTTCATGCCTTTGTTTTTTGTTGTCTGGCGCCTCTGCAGTCTTTCAATATGGCCACTTCAGTATTGAAGTTTCCAAAGCTTTATGAGAAGGCACTGCATTTACCGACAAGTTCAACTACTTACTTTGTCTCCTCAGTACAGCCGTCCCTCCTTAAATCCTGTAAAAACATAATAATAAATAACAGTTTTTCTCAAAGCGCTTAGTCATAGGCGGCTCAGACACTTTATAGTCTCTTTTAGTTCTGTCAGTGCAGAGCAGCTGACATCCATGTCTGTTTATATATGTCATGTTGCCTCACCTCAGTATTTCTACAGCTGGAAATGTGATAGCATCTTACTCCGTAGGAGTCAACCACCATGTCTCAGGGCTGGCTGTGCGAGGGGAGAAACCCAACAAGAGGGGTGAGATACAGGAGAGGAAGTTGGGAGCAGGCCAAGTGGTTGCCTTTGTAACATATCACCAGAACGTACCGTCTACACCTGTTTCTACCCATGACTGTGGTTCTGACTCGCTGTGCTGACTCACTGTCAGATAACCTCATGCCGATGCTGAGAGTCGTCTACCGTGGTGTTGGCTTCGTGTTGCTTTGGGTTCAGATGGTTATAATGAGTGTTTTTAACTGTTTTTAGCTGTGTTTGTGGTGTCAGGGTGATTGTGGACAGGCTTGTTCATTCAGCTGCATGGATACAGGGGTTGTATTTATTTTCAGACTGACCACCTGAATCTCAATAGACCGTAGCTTACTTTCACTTTCTGCTTAGTAGCATGTAGTGTATATATTCTTAGTACTGACATTATATAGATATTACTCAGTAAAATAACCTGTTTGGATCAACACAGTATTACTACACTTGTCAAGCTATTCGGAAATGTATTTAATGATAGATCTATGGAGGGCCTCAAGCTAAATAGCTTTGTCACCACCCAGCGTAATGTTCAGGTGATCAACACTTCCACTTCCTCCCAACTGACCTCCGCCATTTTCTTTTTGTTTTTCTGTTTTGTTCCTCTCTCTGAAGACATGATCAGCGGTACAGTCGCCTGGATGACCAGGAATAGTATGTCCCCTCTGTGCGTCACACCACTTCTTTTCTCCTAAGTGACATTGCTGCTTCCTTCTCTCTGCACTCGTCTCTTAGGATCCATCAGCTTTCTTCCATCCTACCTGGGCTGGCCTGTCTCCTCTGTGGGCTGGGCTGGCCTGTCTCTCCTGTGTGGGCTGGTGGTTGGTGTGGGTTCTTGCTTTCCTTCTTTCCCTGCAGGCAGTTCTCCAGATTCCTGGACCTGTTTTTCTCCCTTCTCTTTCCACTCTTTAACCCTTCTGTCAGTTCTCTCTCATTTGCCATTTCTCCCTAACTGACTGGCTCTGTGTGCTTGTTGTGTCATCTTCGACAAGCAGCGTGCACTTCCTGTCGTCCCACCTGAGCGCACTGCATGATGCATACCCAGAGGAGAGGTACTCTAACTAGGACTAATGACACGCCGCACCTTTGTGGTTTGTTACCCCGACACTTCCTGTACTGGGATATTGTTGTGACTGGTCATCCCCACACTTCCTGTACTGGGCTATCGTTGTGACTGGTTATCCTGACAGTTCCTGTACTGGGCTATCGTTGTGACTGATTATCCTGACAGTTCCTGTACTGGGCTATCGTTGTGACTGATTATCCCCACCTCCAGTTGATGTTTCAATCTGTAGTGTTCCTGTACAACTAATACAGAGCACCATTTCCTTCTGTCTAACTAAACCAATGTGAGTGTGTGGTGGTTTTGTATTGTTCTAGAAGACAAAAAGCCTCCCCAGCTTTGTGAGACCTCAAAGAGCTCTAATAGATGCCGTCCGCCTAATGTAGTTTTACGCCTGACATACAGCAATACTAAAGGTCATCAAGTTCTTCCAGCACTAATGGAGATCTTACCAGGAGATCTGTCTGGCTGTGCCCAGATTAGTTACTGTTGCTTGGTAAACCTATCTGGTTGTTTATACACTGTTGAACTACAAAATTAAATATTTAATTGTTTTTCATTTAAACACATTGAGGAATATATTTTGACATTTCGGTTTAATTCTGCAAACCAAACAGGATCTCCAGTATGTCAGTATCTGTGCCGCAGGAGGCTTTGATGGACTGTTAGTTATGCTGGGTTCCTTCCTTGCAGAGAACGCTGGTGGACGTCTAGACAGCGTTCCGTCTTACTGCTTTGGTGGAAACTTCAGTGTTCTAACTCTGAGCTCTGATGCATCATTTGAGTCTCTGTGAATGTCTACTTCTCTAGCAAGCCATGCTCCTTCCTTGTTTTCCTTCTAATCTTTCTCACCAGGCTTGGGGTGTCTGACATACACATTGTGTTTCTATAAACCTAAAACTGCATGAAATGGGGCTGTAGAGGTTTGTGCTGAATCACTGTTGGCTCACTGGTGTTGGGGCGGGGAAGGCTCAGCTCATTTTCAAACCCCGAGGTTTGGGGAATTTACCTTCAATTCACTCCATTCAGAAAGTTAGCTGAATCTCTAATGCCATTCGCCACGGCTCTCTGCTGAACTGCAAATAGAATTTCAGTTTACCTCCTGGATTGACAGACTATAAATGGAATTGATCCAAAGTCATTGTCTCCACAGCGACCCGATGGACATCGAGGAACCGATTCAGGACACACCTCTCCAGCATATTTCAGAGCCCTCTGAGCTAACTACCCTGTAAATAAACACTGTTGATGCATTACTATAATCGTGAAATCTCAGTGTATTTGTTTGAAATCAGGTTTGTTGATTTAGCATAAGCCTAAGCTAATGCTAGGCTAAAGATGGGTCCATCAGGTTTGTTGTTTTTGGGGGGGTGCTAGGCTAATGCTAGACTAATGCTAGATTAATGATAGGCTGAAGCTATGTCCATCAGGTTTGTTGTTTTTGGGGGAGTGCTAGGCTAATGCTAGGCTAATGCTAGGCTAATGCTAGGCTAATGCTAGGCTAATGCTAGGCTAATGCTAGGCTAATGCTAGGCTAATGCTATGTCTATCTGGTTTCTTGAGTGCACCAGCTTAATGCTGAGCTTTCTATTTAAAATTTTGTGTGCAGTGTGGCGTCCGCCGTAACTGAGATGCCCGATCGCTATGAACGACTGACTTCGGTCTCTAGCTCGATGGACTTTGAGCATAGGGACACTGTAAGTAATACTTCCTGTTTTTGTGGGGGGGGGGGTTTCATAGACTATAATGGAGGAACCTAATTAGAGCAGTGGTTTTAACCATCTCTGTTTCTGTGCACCACCAAATCACAGAAGACATTACAGTAGCTTAAGCATTTTTACAGTAAATATAACTTATTGAAATATAATAAACATTATTTACACTCAGTAAAATATTTGTTTCATGTTAATAGCATAATCCAAGATGGATTTTGAAATGTTTACCAAAGAGCAGAAGCCAGTTTGAGGTGGGCAAGACGAGTTCAGTTTAGACATGTTTTGGGTTGGGTTGTGGTTAGGCTGGTTTTCTGCGGTGCCTCAATCGTTAATAAATCAATGTAATGTAATCTACAGCAGAGCTAACTTAATCTATTCTAAATGAATCTCTTGTAATCTAGGTTAACCCTGATCTAGTCTCTTGTGTAATTGGTCAGATGCTATGTTTTTGGTAAGGTCCACACGTTAGGAGATTCAGGTTGAAACTGGAAATGGCTCTTCATGCAAGTTATGGGCAAGCCTTGGGGCCAAATGTATTCTCCCCCTTTTAAAATTAGAACACCTGTGAGATTCTGATTCGTCCAGAATGGAAGCTGCATGTTATCCCAATCTTTAAATTGAATAATGACAGATCTAACCGTACCATCTATGCTGATAAGCTCATAATGTGGACATAATGTCTGTCTTTCTCTTCAGGGTTTCTGCTCCTGGTTAACAGCCATCTTCCGTATAAAGTGAGTCCATAAAGTGTGTGTGTGTGTGTTTCAGAGAGGGAAAGTAAGTTTGTAATGGAGATGCAGCAGCATCTATAGTTGTATTCTCACCTATATGTCTGTTAGAGCCGTCTCCTTGACAGTAATATAAAATACTGATGCAAGTGTTAAAGGGTAACCTTTTTGATTGAAAGCCACAGCACCACTAATCCTGCATTTGTGTTCATAACAAACAACCTGCCATGAAACTGCGGGCGCTGGATATTGAACATAATTAAAACTTCCTGTGAATAAATGTAAGAAGTATCAATATTAAACATAATACATTTATTATTTAATTAAAACACAATACATTGCAAACTCAACACACAATCCATTGCATTTTTTGGTCACTTCTTATATTTCAGTTGATTACATTCTCACTAGAAAGAAACCAGGAAGTGGCCCTGAGAACACTTGGTTCAAGCCGACCAGTGTTTAGTTATTTGGTGCGCTGAGTGCATTCGTACTGCTGAATGTGTTGAATTTTTTCAATGCCTGCAGTTTGCATAGAAAAGCGGTTCAATACTTTTTTTGTATGAGCTTTAGACCAATGTGATCAGCTTTGGAGTAAGATGTAATTGATCAGAAGACCCCTTTAAAGATCAGATGTGAGATGCCTGTATGAATGCATCCAAAGAAACCTATTAAATGTTCAATTATTTTTAAAAATGGGGGGTTTCCAACTTGAATTTTGATGGTAAATGAGATCTATTCCACAGGCAAAACTTCACAATGCTTTTTACGACTGTAATTGGTTTAGCAACTGGTTGTAAAGTCGGGTTTGGTCGTTGCAAACGCAACACGCTTATATGCGGTGTCCAGGAACTTAATGCGTCATGCTCTTACCTGTGGTTTATTGACCTCATACCACAACCCTTCCCAATCTATAGGGAGAAATATTGGACACACCATAATCCCCATAAACCCTAGGGTTAAAATGTGATATTGGTTCTTCATTCCACCATTCACTTCTGCCATTGAGGATTTTTATATTCAGTTCAGATGAGGTTTGTTTTTTATTTAGTCTTACATAACCTCTGCATTTTGCTGGTCTTGTGATGTTTGTCAAGATATTTGCATAAATTCACTCCGAGAGAAAAATGTGTGGTGAAATAAAGGTTAGATGATGTAAATTTGTCATACTGCTCTGGAGATATTCTACCAATTATGAAAACGCAGAGTCGTCATTGCTTTGCACAAAAAGAGCTTTACAGACAAGGATATTGCTGCTAGTAAGATTGCACCTAAATGAACAACTTATCGGATCAGCAAGAACTTCAAGGAAAGAGGTTGTGAAGAAGGCGTCAGGGCTCCCGAGAAAGTCCAGCAAGCACCAGAACCGTCTCCTCAAGTTGATTCAGCTGCAGGATCGGGGCACCACCAGTGCAGAACTTGCTCAGGAATGGCAGCAGGCAGGTGTGAGTGCATCTGCACCGACAATGAGGATAATACTTTTGGAGGAAGGCCTGCTGCCAAGAAGGGCAGCAAAGAAGCTATTTTTCTCCAGAACAAAACATCAGGGACAGACTGATATTCTGCAAAAGGTACAGGTACCGATACATCTTCCGAGAGCATCTTCTCCCAACCATCCAAGAACAGTTTGGCAATGACCAATGCCTTTTCCTGCATGATGGAGCACCTTGCCATAAAGCAAAAGTGATAACTAATTGCCTCGGGGAACAAAACATCAAAATGTTGGGTCCATGGCCAGGAAACTCCCCAGACCTTAATCCCATTGAGAACTTGTGGTTTTGCAGGGTCAACACTGCAAATATTGACTGTAAAAGCCTTTGACACTTATGGACTACTTGTAATTATACTTCAGTATACCATAGTAACTACTGACTAATCAGAATGCTTGTAATTATACTTCAGTATACCATAGTAACTACTGACTAAACAGGATGGTTGTAATTATACTTCAGTATACCATAGTAACTACTGACTAATCAGAATGCTTGTAATTATACTTCAGTATACCATAGTAACTACTGACTAAACAGAATGCTTGTAATTATGCTTCAGTATACCAGAGTAACTACTCACTAAACAGAATGCTTGTATTTATACTTCAGTATACCATAGTAACTACTGGTGCAAATCTGCCAAGAACCGCTAAATTTTCAGCTCATACCAGGAGAAGACTGATCAGAGATGCAGCCAAGAGGCCCATGATCACTCTGGATGAACTGCAAAGATCTACAGCTGAGGTGGGCAAGTCTGTCCATGGGACAACAATCAGTCTTATACTGCACAAATCTGGCCTTTATGGAAGAGTGGCAAGAAGAAAGCCATTTCTGAAAGATATCCATAAAAAGTGTTGTTTAAAGTTGGCAACAAGCCACCTGGGAGACACACCAAACATGTGGAAGAAGGTGCTCTGGTCAGATGAAACCAAAATCGAACTTTTTGGCAACAATGCAAAACGTTATGTTTGGCGTAAAAGCAACACAGCTCACCACCCTGAACACACCATCCCCACTGTCAAACATGGTGGTGGCAGCATCATGGTTTGGGCCTGCTTCTCTTTAGCAGGGACAGGGACGATGGCTAAAATTGATGGGAAGATGGATGGAGCCAAATACAGGACCATTCTGGAAGAATACCTGATTGAGTCTGCAAAAGACCTGAGACTGGGACAGAGATTTGTCTTCCAACAAGACAATGATCCAAAACATAAAGCAAAATCTACAATGGAATGGTTAACAAATAAACATCCAGGTGTTAGAATGGCCAAGTCAAAGTCCAGACCTGAATCCAATCCAGAATCTGTGGAAAGAACTGAAAACTGCTGTTGACAAACGCTCTCCATCCAACCTCACTGAGCTCGAGCTGTTTTGCAAGGAGGAATGGGCAAAAATTTCAGTCTCTCAATGTGCAAAACTTATAGAGACATACCCCAAGCGACTTACAGCTGTAATCACAGTAAAGGTTGGTGCTACAAAGTATTAACTTAAGGGGGCTGAATAATTTTGCACGCCCATTTTTTCAGTTCTTTATTTGTTAAAAAAGTTTGAAATATCCAATAAATTTCACTCCACTTCATGAATGTGTCCCACTTGTTGTTGATTCTTCACAAAATAACAGTTTCATATCTTTATGTTTGAAGCCTGAAATGTGGCAAAAGGTCGAAAAATTCAAGGGGGCCGAATACTTTCGCAAGGCACTGTATAAACTTTTAAGATGAATTATTATCTACTTCATCCGCCTTGTGTTTAAACATGTAGGTTTGTAACCAGCATTGTATGTGTGTTATGTTTTACTGCCCATCGTCCTGGAAACGTCCCAATACCAGGTATGATCCGTCTCAGGAGTATTTTTTATCATCTCCGGGACGATGTGTTTTTCGAGCCCTGATGGCAGGAAGGAATTGTGGAATAGTGCAAAGGACCAGAATATCATATGATGTCACAAGAGTTTCTGTGGATTATGACCCACAGTATTTCTACCCATCGCTAACACGTCATGTCTTTAGGGACGAGGAGATCCGGGACAAATGTGGAGAGGATGCTGTCCACTACCTATCCTTCCAGAGACACATCATTGGTCTGCTGGTGGTGGTGGGTGTGCTTTCAGTGGGCATTGTCCTGCCAGTCAACTTCTCAGGAAATCTATTGGGTGAGTGGGGTGTAGGGGCGGGACTTCAGGAAACACTGGGATGGTTATCTTATCCCCTATCTAGGTTCCTAGATTTAAAGAGTGTTTAGAACTTTTTTTGCTTGATAATTTTAGAGATTGATTCTAAATGTATGTTTTATAATTTGTCTCAAGAGTTACATTACATTAATTCGTCCGTCTTGTTGTCACATGAACCATCAAAGTGGAGGCAAATACAAGTGAGTTGGTAGCCTTGTCCCAGCCACTTGGTAGCCTTGTCCCAGCCACTTGGTAGCCTTGTCCCAGCCACTTGGTAG
>JACXGM010032942.1:0-12455 GCA_016801145.1 Umbra pygmaea | reverse complement strand
ATCTGTCGCTCCCCGCGTTCGTCAATCATTCACACAGTGTTTCTCCTCATTTGAATATAGAGGAACTCTCTCTCGATTTGACGGCCGGGCCAGAGCGCAGTTTTGCGGATGCAACAGCCTGTCCATTTCAGCCTACTTTCACTTGTTTTAATACGTCCGACCGGCCGTCAAAGTAAAATGTGACGGCCCGTTCGGACCGCAATGGACCGGGCGTTCGGGAAAACTCCCGATCCTCCCGATGGCCAGTCCGCCCCTGGACAACACTGTTTCTTTGGAGTTCGTGCGTAACATTAGGCTACTTCAGTGAAAAATGTAATTGCAAACTTCCACGGATGGAGTGAAATTTGTGCTAAGAAATATCAAATTGTATATGCAGTGTGCGTTTGTCTACTGAACATAGCCAGCATGCACCTTTAACATATCGCTCCTATATCTAAAGCACGTCATAAAAGTATGTAGTCCATTCTAAATTGTCCAAAAACACAACGTTCGTTTTTCTCCGTTTCACTCACTTATCCAAATGCTTATGAAAATGATTAGGCTACTATTTAAAAGGTGAACAATGACGAATCTCAATAATTTGTCTATGTATATAAATCGTAATCGTAAAAGTAATTACCGTAGTCTCACTCATTGAATTGGCCAAAAATAAAACAGATTTTACAGGGCCCTATTGGCTTACCTACATCAAACAAAATAACCTGTATGTTAAAAAAACGCGTTCACCCAATGCGCTGGTCGTTGCCATTTATTACAGTTTTCCAAAATTTTATTTGACTTTAGTTTCACATAGCTAGTTAAAACCACATCATGGATATTTTTTTTATCTGAATGCGAGTAAATTAATACAAGTAATCTAATATTTGTGGGAAAACCACCTCGTCTTGGTTATTTTGGGGATTTTAACATGTTTTATAAAACACAGGTATGTTGGTGGTGGTGATAATACTGTCAATATTGAGAAAATGTATGTTGTACCTATTATTCTGGTGACAATTAGAACGGATGTATTATGTTAATACCCCTACATAAAAATACAAATGATAGGAAAACGGTATGCAAACACCTATTTTCATGACATTTGGGTCACGATGGTTTGTAATTTTGAAAATGTGGGTCGCCGGGGAAAAAGTTTGAAAAACACTGCCCTATTGTACACTTCCCCACGACCGGCCAAGCAGGGGTCATATGCCGCAACCCTGCACTTGACTCCACCTACAGCCATTCAAAGTTCTGGACTTCCAAACCACCATGACTGGTCTGCTATATCCAAAAATAATTATGTATGTAAATATAGTTCAATTGAATAAAATTAAGAAGCTGTGAAAAGTTAAATAAAATCAAATGTCTAGATACTTAATGGGACACACCAGGGGGTCATGTACTATAACCCTGAATTGGAACTAGTCTATGATAACAGGGTGTTTCCTATTAAATTGAATCCAAAATCATAGTGTAATTTGTCTCATTATTGAATCTTTGGTGGGCTTTTATTTTGAAACTGTACATCAGAATGTCTTGATACTTACTGGGTCACACCATGGGGTTGCGTACTATAAACCTCATGTGGAATTAGTCTTTAATAACAGGGTATTTCCTTTTAAATAACATCCAAATCATAGTGTAATTTCTCTCATATTTGAACCTTTGGTGGGCTTTTATTTTGAAACTATACATCAGAATGTCTTGATACTTAATGGGTCACACCATGGGGTTATGTTCTATGACCCTGAAGTGGAACTAGTCTATGATAATAGGGCGTTTCCTTTTAAATTGAATCCAAAATCATAGTGTAATTTTCTCGTTATTGAATATTTGGTGGGCTTTTATTTTGAAACTGTACATCCCAATGTCTAGATACTTAATGGGTCACACCAGAGCCCGTCTACGGACAGCCTGTCCACTCCCTATTAAACCCCATTGTACCGAATTTGGTTTCCGTTTACCAGAGTTCCACTGGGCGGTGATCGCGGGCAAGTGCAAAATGAATGGGAGTCTATGGAGCTAAACGGCAAAATTTGCCTCTTTGGCCTGATTATCGTCGAGAAATCACAGATTTGGTTGTAGTTTTTGCAAGTTCAAGATTTTTTTTTTGCAAGTTTATAGATTATAAATTGAAAGTTGAAAGAACAAGTACTTATGTGCTTTCGATTTCTTACAGGTTGAGTAGTGGTTGCCCATAATACGCTAGCATTCTGCTAATGAATGTTGATTGGTCAGTGGACTGATTACGACCAGAGATCCCGCTTGATGGCAACCAGCCTGTCTACCGGCCTTCTCTGAGAATGTTAAGGTTGTCTTTTTCACCTAAGTTTGTTTTTAGTCCGCAGCAACTGTTATTTTAGTTGCTGGCACTTTTATTTGCCAATCGTTTTGTATGTACTGTGAAATTTATATTGGGAAATAAATTGAATTTGAGTACTTGTCGTGTGTTATTCGTGTGTTAAGGAATACAGGATACATTACAGTATTGCCACCTTAAAAAAACAGCCAATGTCCCGCTCAATAGTGATAAATATCAAGAAAATGCCTTTTAGATGTACAATGATCAATTGATCAAATAGTATGTACGTACATTATCTAAAAGTTGACATAAAATAGCACTTAACTTTAAAAATAGTGGCAAACAAATGTGATCAAGTAGATAAAAAAGTTAATGTATAAAACAGGGTTGGCTCACTAGCTAACTTAAAACCGCAGGCGCTTATGCTTATGGAGATTCTCACTTCCGAAAACTTTTGAGCACATTTTCGATTCGCCATAGATTTTCGTTAAAATGCCAATATTTGAAATCTACACAATTGATTTCTCGCATCAAATGTTCTCAGAAGTGAATTTAGTGTTGAAATAGTGTACGAAATTGTAGAAAAACTACTTTTCTTTTGGGGAAGCCTAATCGATTACAAAGAGGTAAGCTTGCCGTAAAGCAGTATCTCTGGCCGTACAATGTGTATGACGTCATCAACATATTAAAAGTTTTTTTTTGAAGTAAAAAGTGACTAACAGCCAGCAGTGTGTATTTTCTTGGCCTCCGCTTTCGAATGCAACATTAAAATTACTAGAAAAAAAATTATACTTCGAGAAAAGTGCTTTTTGAGGGGTATAGCTCCATAGACCTCCATTCATTCTGCACTCGCCTGGGACCGCCCCCATATGGAACTAGAGTAGAACTGCAACCAGTTCAGAAGCCAAAGGTTTTCAGAGAGTGGCACTTCTTTCCTTATTAGACATTCTTTGGTCACACCATGGGGTCTTGTACTATAACCCTGAAGTGGAATTATTCTTTGATAACAGGGTGTTTTCTTTTAAATTTAATCCAAAATCATAGTGTAATTTGTCTCATTATTGAATATTTGGTGGGCTTTTATTTTGAAACTGTAAATCACAATGTCTTGATACTTACTGGGTCACACCATGGGGTTGTGTACTATAAACCTGAAGTGGAAATAATCCTTGATAACAGGGTGTTTTATTTTAAATTGAATCCAAAATCATAGTGTAATTTATCTCATTATTGAATATTTGGTGGGCTTTTATTTTGAAACTGTAAATCACAATGTCTTGATACTTACTGGGTCACACCATGGGGTTGTGTACTATAAACCTGAAGTGGAAATAATCCTTGATAACAGGGCATTTTATTTTAAATTACATCCAAAATTATGGTGTAATTTGTCTCATTATTGAATATTTGGTGGGCTTTTATTTTGAAACTGTACATCAGAATGTCTTGATACTTACTGGGTCACACCATGGGGTGTGATATAGTCGTGTATATAGTCGTGTACTATAAACCTGAAGTTGAATTATTCTTTGATAACAGGGTGTTTCCTTTTAAATTACATCCAAAATCATAGTGTAATTTGTCTCATTATTGAATATTTGGTGGGCTTTTATTTTGAAACTGTACATCACAATGTCTTGATACTTACTGGGTCACACCATGGGGTCATGTACTGTAACCCTGAAGTGGAACTAGTCTATGATAAAAGGACAATTCCTTTTAATTTTACAATCTATGTATGTACCCGAAGAATGCTTTGATTTTGAAACCAGTTCTGAGACGCTATTTCTGCAATTCTACTATAAAAACGTACAGCAAAAAACTGTGTTGGCTAGTTTGACTGTTGCTCACGATGTGTCGGCTGGCTTGACTGCAGTAGAGAATCATGCATTGAGAACGTGTTAGGCAGATGTTACAGCTGTGGGCCTCCTCTTCTGTCATTAATACGCTGTGGTCTAGTCATTAACAGAAAATTAATGGATTGAAAGGGGAGATTTTGTTTAGGCGTGACATTTCTTGCGTGTGCGTGAGATTGATGCTAAAAGCGTGTGTGTCACGCCAGATGGTGAGAGTTGGCATCCTTGTATTTCACAGTTGAATGTTATAGTAAACCTGGCTGTATGATTGGAAATAAGTGTGTAAATCATCTTATGTATTCGAATGATCTGGTTGTTTTCCGCACAAGTAGTGCTGGGTTCCAACAGCTGCTTACTGTTTGTTCAGATTACGGGGCTGAAAACTACATCCAATCATAGATGCATCCAATACAATTTAAAAAAAGAGTGTTATGTTGATCTGTCCTCATAACTGAGTTTGAACAGCGGCGTTAAAAGGCTGGAGTACTTAAAAAAAATCATTGAAACGACGGGCGTCACTTATGTCATATTCACTCTGCTTTCAAAAGTAGGCCAAAAATATGTGACCATTTGCACTACAAGCATTCCCTCAGAACGTGTGTTCAGTGGTGCAGGTAACCTCGATACGTCTTTCTTTCAAGGCCTCCCTTAAAACTAACAAAGTCACCACGCTGTTTGTTCTAGCAAAAAATATGAATGCTGGTATTTAAACCATAGCCTAGGCTATATTTCTTTTTGCTTTTATTTATTTATAAACGTGTTCCTTATTATGTTCAGTTGCCTTAGCCTCTAGTGTGTGCGTGAAAGTGTGTGTGTGCGCGTGCGCAGGGGAATTTAAAGCGGTATACCGCACTACCACGGGAATTTCTTGCTTTTCAACCACGGTAAGAAAACATCCATACCGCCCCAGCCCTAGGTGAGAATCACAGACATTGGTCCAGTTCCATTTAGGTCCCTAATCTCTAGCTCCTCCCCCTAGTGGCCACACCTCCAATGTTACAGATCTTAAGGCACTGGAACTGGAAAGACCTAAACATTGTTAAAGTTTCCACCTATTAATAATTAATCTGGAATTTATACAACATAAAATGAAAAGCTCTCTCATTTCTTTTCCCTCAGATGTGTGAGATGAATCAGGTCATAATAGTCCTTTGATTTTCATAATTTTTTTTAGAAAACAGATATGGAGATTTGGAACTATTCCATATTTATTGTATTTTTAACCAAAAATACATGTTGTTTGTTCTTATCTCACTGGTTTGAACTTGACTGCCTGTAGGTGCTCAAAGCACAACAGAAGGTCTATCTCCCCACCTACTGAAAAAATGAAGTAACACATTCCTTTAATCTGTTTCTCGTGGGGTTCTGGTGAGAAAGACCTTTCCATACATGTTAAAATTGACCAACCAGATCAGGAAATATTCGAACTCGTAGCCATATAAAGTGAGTTCTCCAGCGCATTGCGCTTATACTGCTTTTAAGTTTTGACGGATTACAACATAATTTCTCAACATGGCAGTTTCTAGCAAGAAATATTCAGTTACACAGGCTTTGGCACTACTAGCTAAGGAAAATTGGACTATAAATCTTCCCCCTGACTGAGAATTTGACAATGACAAGGGAGGGAGAGGACAAGCCAAACAAAGCATTAGTAAATACACTATTCAAAAAAATAAAGGGAACACTAAGATAACACATCCTAGATCTGAATGAATGAACTAATCGTATGAAATACTTTTGTCTTTACAATGTGCTGACAACAAAATCACACATAAAAATGATCAATTGAAATCAAATTTTTCAACCCATGGAGGTCTGGATATGGAGTCACACTCAAAATCAAAGTGGAAAACCACACTACAGGCTGATCCAACTTTGATGTAATGTCCCTAAAACAAGTAAAAATGAAGCTCAGTAGAGTGTGTGGCCTCCACATGCCCGTATGACCTCCCTACCATGCCTGGGCATGCTCCTTATGAGGTGGCGGATGATCTCCCGAGGGATGTCCTCCCAGACCTGGACTAAAGCATCTGGCAACTCCTGGACAGTCTGTGGTGCAATGTGGCGTTGGTGGATGGATCGAGACATGATGTTCCAGATGTGCTCAATCGGATTCAGGTCGGGGGAACAGGCGGTCCATAGCATCATTGCCTTCCTCTTGCAGGAACTGCTAAAACACTCCAACCACATGAGGTGTCTTGCATTAGGAGGAACCCAGGGCCAACTGCACCAGCATATGGTCTCACAAGGGGTCTGAGGATCTCATCTCGGTACCTAATGGCAGTCAGGCTACCTCTGGCGAGCACATGGAGGGCTGTGCGGCCCCCCAAAGAAATGCCACCCCACACAATTACTGACCCACCGCCAAACCGGTCATGCTGGAAGATGTTGCAGGCAGCAGAACATTCTCCAAGGCGTCTCCAGACTCTGTCACGTCTGTCACATGTGCTCACTGTGAACCTGCTTTCATCTGTGAAGAGCACAGGGCGCCAGTGGCAAATTTGCCAATCTTGGTGTTCTCTGGCAAATGCCAAATGTCCTGCACAGTGTTGGGCTGTAAGCACAACCCCCACCTTTCGACGTCGGGCCCTCATACCACCCTCATGTTTCTGACCGTTTGAGTGGACACATGCACATTTGTGGCCTGCTGGAGGTCATTTTGCAGGGCTCTGGCAGTGCTCCTCCTGCTCCTCCTTGCACAAAGGTGGAGGTAGCAGTCCTGCTGCTGGATTGTTGCCCTCCTACGACCTCCTCCACGTCTCCTGATGTACTGGCATGTCTCCTGGTAGCGCCTCCATGCTCTGGACACTACGCTGACAGACACAGCAAACCTTCTTGCCACAGCTCGCATTGATGTGCTATCCTGGATGAACTGTACTACCTAAGCCACTTGTGTGGGTTGTAGACTCTGTCTCATGCTACCACTAGAGTGAAAGCACTGCCAGCATTCAAAAGTGACCAAAACATCAGCCAGGAAGCATAGGAACTGAGAAGTGGTCTGTGGTCACCACCTGCAGAACAGCTCCTTTATTAAGGGTGTCTTGTTAATTGCCTATAATTTCCACCTGTTGTCTCTCCATTTGCACAACAGCATGTGAAATTGATTGTCAATCAGTGTTGCTTCCCGAGTGGACAGTGTGATTTCACAGAAGTGTGATTGACTTGGAGTCACATTGTGTTGTTTAAGTGTTCCCTTCATTTTTTTGAGCAGTGCACTTGCAAACAAACATTAACTTTGTGTGCATTATAATGAGATCAAAATTCTGACTACAACGGTTTTAAACATACAAACGTTAATAGTCTTAGTTCTCTTCCAGTGGTACTGAGTAGGTCTCTATCATTCTATAATATTAGACATACTGTATGTCTTGGGGGACATGATTTATAAGTGTTTCCAATGCCTAATCCCAATATATGTATTTATATTTGCATTTGAAATTTGAGAAAAAAAGAGTATGTATTTTCTTTCTTTTATCTTATGCCAGATTCAATGTGCACACTTATTCAAAATACTTTTTACATATCCACAAATTTTAAAGTATTACCTTTAAAAAATTATCAAGCATTTGTATCTTCTTTTTTCAGGTCCAATATATCAAGAGGTTACATTTTGGAATGTTTTTTCGGCGGAAAGTGAATTTTAACAGTTTAAATACTCTGCCCAGTGACTATGTTGTGAAATATCCTGAGTACTGTGTTTTTGTACATTGGGATATTTGGAGTAAGATATATTTTGTATATTGTTAAAAAATGACTTGTTACAATCCTGTTTGTAATAATCAGTGAGATGTGGCTGATTATCAATTCATGTGAGTTACATAGAAATTACAGGTTGTTCTTGATGTGAAGTAGCTGTCAGTGATATCACATTTGATTGTAAAGTTTGAATTTGTTAAAATAGCTATGAGGAAAAAACTAACCAATGAAAAATGTACTGTATAAACATTGTTATTTCAATGCATTGGCCAAATAAATTAACTGTCTTAAGTGATAATGAGTGATTAGTTAAATCCTATATAAGGACATAAAAAATGATGTTAATCCACAAACTAATAATGGAATTCTAAAGGTCTGAAGGACTTCCGGTACTCTGTTATGTATTGTATTTATTTTTCCCTTGTTTAGGTCTGGTCTGTTTATGTATGTAGTGTGTATCTGTGACCCAGCAGCGGTTATGTCTCCCTCTGGTGGTTTCAGCCTGTCAGTGTTTTGATTAGCCCCTCCTTGTGTATAGGTCTATACCCATGTATTCAGTTAATGTATGTCAGCTGTGTCTAGTTAGTCTGTGTCATGTCCAGTGGTGGGCCGTCAGGGCCTGCAAAGCCTTCTCTGCAGGCCCAAAGATAGTCAGAATATATTTTTAACATATATTATTCTTGAATATTTTTCATTAACAATATATATATTTTACAAAGTTCATTTAAATTATTCTATAAGGTAATTTCATTGCTACAATACGCTCTTTTCAGTTGGCTTACTTTCAGCGCAGCTCATATAAATGAAAGCTTTTGTCAATTTTTTCATCTGTGTTGTCTCCGGGTAGACTAGGGCATTCAGAATTCCGAGTGGATACCGTCTGCTGTTGAAGCCATTCAGGACAATGTTGTTGATTGTCATATTTTTAACCAATCAGATTTCGACTTTACCATGTTGGGTGTGTTCATTGACCAAGTGAAGAGTTTCTGCCGGCCTAGCCTTACGTCAGCATCGTTTCTGTTTCTGATAGGAGTGGTAGTTCAACAAAAAAATTTAAAAAAAGTTCGCCATCCGAACAAGATCTAGCTTAGCTTACACCCTTTTCCGATTTCTTTAAACTTAGAATTTTTAGATTGTTAGATTTTTTACTTTTAGCAGAATGGCAGATGGAGGAGAAGAAGTAGCTTTGCTGGCGAATATAGCACTGGGCAAGATCTTTTATTAGAATTTAACTCACAGATGTGCTGTACAACTGCGTCATAGAAGTCTTTTTAAAAGAGAAAGGAGGACGGACTTCGTTTTCAAATAATGAGCAGCTTTGGTGAGTTTGATGGATTTTTATATATTTTTACTAGCAGGGCCTTAGGGATGGGCGATACCAGTACTTGGTATCGGCCGGATACTGGGCATAAGTACTCGTACTTGTACTTGTGTAAAAGGCCCGATAGGCTACTCAAAGAAAATATTTAAGAGCGTTATGATGTGCTTGACAGATTATCCATAGACGGCCATAGTTGTAAATCTGATTCACGTAAATGTTTCAATGGAAATGTTCAGCCCTATGCATACTGGTATATTTCATATTGATGATAAGACAGTCTACTTTATATTGATGATAACGACAGTCTACTTCGTCATTCAGAGACCATGCTTAAGTCTGTAAAACTGTCTTTATTGCTATTTAAAAAAGAAAGAAACGTGATTTAAATGCGCCTAAAATGCATAATCATTCCAAAGATGGAGCCACAAGTTAGCTATTGAAAAAACTATTTTTCTCAGCAGTTATTCTCATTGCTATTTTCATGTAGCCTAATATTTGTAAAAATTATAGGTAAAAAATATTAGAATCCTCAATTAAAAAATTATAGGTAAAAAATATTAGAATCCTCAAGGAAATGCGCACATTTAAGTACAGGAAAGAACGAAGGATGCAAGTTATTAGGCTATTCGGTGCATAGTATAACTGCAGAAAACGGCATGAGGAACGCCCCCGATCTAGCCTCTGAAAGCCACCTTCAGGGAGGAAAGATAAATGTCCGTAGTTTGCAAAACTTCTGGGTGAACAAAATAGTGGTATTTCTGTGTTCTGACATACTAACGCTAAGAAATATAACTTAAAAGAAATACGATGTAGCCTATTTATATTTTGTATAATATACAAAAGCCATAGAATGTCATTTGTGAGGTTATTATAATGCGTTTTAATTTCGGGAAGATATTGAAGGCCTAGGTGTAAAATGCACGGCCCGCCACTGGTCATGTCCTATATATGCCTTGTACTTCCTGTGTTCGTCGATTGGTCGTTACAATGTATGTGAGCTTTGAGTTACTTCTGCCTAGTGCTATTGTTTTGGTTCAGCAGAGTATATGATTTAATTTAATAAATATCCTTTGTGGTTGAACTTTATCTCTGTTAGTGTTTACTTACCTATGAACCCAGCGTAACAGATCCTCTCTTTATTCACCTGCCTACGAGCTAATCGTGACAAAGTGATCTATGGTATAGTCAGGAATTTTCCATTTGCTACCAGAGTCATTAAATTTCCATACTTCTTTTAAGTAGAAACCATCTTACGTTTACATTACAAGTTTATTTAGCAATATGCACACACGATTTATAATGTCATGTGTTGACTAGCAAAATTGTTAGACATTTGAATTATAAGCAAATAGATGTATGAAGAATCAGTTTTTAATTCTTCAATGACATTGCAGCAATAGGCAAAGGGATTGGGGTTGCAAAAATTGGTCTACTTTTCCAAAATTCCCTGACTTGCATCGATAACCTGGTTAGGATATTGCTATTAACTGAAAGTAAATAACCATCAAATACAGAATCTGCCATCCAGGGTTTCTGGAAAAACTGGGGATTCTGGGAAAGTGATCAGGTTTAAGCAGTCCTAACTGGATATTCAAAAGCAAAGTATATTTTTTATAAAGCCTGCTACTATTTTTAGACAAGTGCTTAGTCATCTTCAGCACCTTTAAAACCATCTCCACTTTCAACCTCCTCATCTTCACCTGCTAACATGAGGTCAAAATCAACTGGACACTGCTGGGGGAACACAATTACATTAACTTTGCCACTCTGATAGAACTTGCCCAATATGTTATATAGCTCTGACAATGTCATTTTTTTTATAATAGCCTCGTCTTCATTTTTGCTCCCGTATGCCTTGGCCACCCATCGTCCCAGGGTCTTCTGGTAACAGCAGTAGGCTGACCACAGGTGAGAAGGGATGTTCACTCGGCCATTCAGCATGTTGTTTACACTGGGTACTGCTCCGGTCACCAGGTAGGCCACACCCGCACAATTCGTCTCAATGGTCTTTTTGATTCGATTCTCCACGTTATTCCATTGAACATTATTCAAGGAAAGTGCTTGTGGAACGCAGTTTGTCAGAGTGAAGGTGGAATTCTGAGTGTCTTTGTCAGTCGCAAAAGCCTTTGGAAACAAGTGACCCTTGCTCAAATGGCTGACACCGCTTTCCTGCTTGTAGTCATTTTTGACCGCCTGGTGTTGGTAATGAATCCCTTCTTCGGCCAGTGCCATATTACGGAATATCCGTTGGTCCAGCTGCATGAACATTTATGAAAATGTATTACACAACTGTTTGAAACACCTTAAGATGTATAGTTCATTCAATCATTCCCAGATCACAAACATGTTAGATAATGTGATTACGTACATTTTTTTTGCATTGTGTTCTACTAAACCTTAGCTAGTCTTTTTCAAATCTAATGAGTGAGAAAAATGTATCCTCAAAATTCCATGTTTTATTGGGTTCCAAAGGCAAATGGAAACTGAGGTCTTTAAAATGTACCTCACCCCAATGCTTTGTATAAAATCAGTTCCCAAACTTATAAAGGAATCACAATTACCTGTGGTTCTATCTTCCATGCTGGTCTTGGTATACTTTCTTCATTATCACCATTGTAGATGTAGGCTGAGAACACTGGGATCCTGTTCTTCGTGTCGTAGAGAGTTGCAAACCTGTAGATGTACTTGAACATCTGGCAAATTGGTTTGTAGCGCCTTTGATCTTGGACAATCCCATTAACTAAAACACCTGGAATATTTGGAGTTATTCCATCCAGAAAGAATCCCCCACAACGAGGAACATTACTGAACCGGTTCACGACATGAGAAAGTCCAGGAGGAAGGAGAGAGAGGAGGAGGAGAGCAGAGAGAAGGTTCAACAACCCCATCATCACCTGGAGACTGAACACAACAGAGACAAAGATTAAGTTACAGAGACCAGATGGTATACTGGAGACTGAACACTACAGAGACAAAGACGAAGTTACAGAGACCAGTTGGTAGACTGGAGAATGAACCCTACAGAGACAAAGATGAAGTTACAGAGACCAGTTGGTAGACTGGACACTGAACACAACAGAGACGAAGATTAAGTTACAGAGACCAGTTGGTAGACTGGAGACTGAACACTACAGAGACAAAGATGAAGTTACAGAGACCAGTTGGTAGACTGGAGACTGAACACTACAGAGACAAAGATGAAGTTACAGAGACCAGTTGGTAGACTGGAGACTGAACCTTACAGAGACAAAGATTAAGTTACAGAGACCAGTTGGTAGACTGGAGACTGAACACTACA